>VMBQ01002562.1:95831-126878 GCA_007657795.1 Dreissena rostriformis | reverse complement strand
TATACACACACATTGCATGCATATTTTTAAATTTTATTTTCACTTTTAACAATGCATTATTTTAAAAATAAATAAATAGCGACAGCCCGCCTCCAAACAGGTATGTCTGCCTGGTAGGAACGCTTATTAGTTATTAACACTACACCCCAGCTCATATCCCTGACTTTTATATTATTTTTAAGTCACACTGACATGTTTTAAGGTGAGAAATATTTATCATTTTCAACATGATTACTTATTACATTAAAAACATGATTATTTATAATACAAAAATCATTCTGACTGATAAGAAAACAACGGAAGGCGAAGGTATCAAAATCAAGTGCTAAACTTACAGTGGTACCCAGCTTAACAGTTGCCTTTTTAACCCAGTCGACCATGTTAATCCTGTGTCAACATACAACTTACTTAAGTTTAACCCCCATTTTACAAAATAAATACATCAAAATAGTATATTAATGTGCGGGTCTATTTTATTTCATGAGATAAATCTTAATTAAAGATAAACTTGTTTCTTTAAAGGGAGACTGTACGATTGTCATATGTGTTAAATTGTAATATATTGATAAAAATATGTAACAATAACACACAATAGGCAAGATAAATTATACATTGAAGACGAATTTCATAAAATGCAGCAAAGACAAGTTAGCGCTGATTAAAGCCGATGCCAACACTTTTACTCGTATTTGTTAGGAAACAAAATTGTGTCTTTGTGTCTCATGAACGAATCTGCACTAAAACTTAATTTAGATTCACATTGTACAGGAATGGTATATATGCTGGCGAATTCGGCTGGAAGCCTTTTTCGATTTCAGAATTAAATATCTGGCTTATTTCGCATTTTTCGACACATGTTCTTCTAAACTTTTATTTTAATTTATATTGAAATATATGTATAACAAGTGTTTTTTACACATTTTATATAAATTCATAAATATTTGACAAAATCGTACAATCTCTCTTTAAAAATTAAGGATGGCACAGCCAATCAAGTTCCCCACACCTCAAACCCCTCTATTTGTTATTGCATATTTGACTTTTTATTTGATTATTCTCTTGAAAATATGAATAGGCACTTGTCCATAGCGCCGAAACCGAGCTACACCTGTGACCCTACCTGTGAGTGTGACATTCAGGCTATAGAATTTAACAGCGGGTTTACATTCTTACAATATTGATTACAATTTAAAATACACAAGTCCCTGTTAAGAGTTGGAATGTTTAAAAGTTGAAATATAGTAACCTGCTTTGTACATAGAGGTGTAAGTTTATGTCTGTTTAGTTATCTTGAATGAGCAGGTTTATGTGTTTATTCAGTAGGGTTTAAAGTTATTTGTAGGTGGAGGAGGGATCATGGGACATTTCATAAATTTCTATTTATTGTGATTCATTGCTTGGAACATAGTAAAAACATTTTCAAGTGAATACGAAATTAGACTTACAGTCATCCAGAATAGTTGAAACATCAGTGAATAAAATGGCGTCTCCAGAAATATCAGTTAATAAAGGTTCAGATTTAGTGAAAGACTATTGCTGTGGTGCTTGCGAAGAAAAATATTTCCAAGAAATTGCAGATTTCTTCTGTAAACAATGTGTTAAGCTATTTTGTGGAAAATGTATTTACCATCATAACCAGTTGTATGAAAAACATTCCCCATTTGGGAGAGGAGAGATGAGAAATTGGCCTCTACCTAAAAAAACTGAAGATTTTCTAGTGAAATGCGAGGACCACATGGATGAGAGGCTGAAAATGTCTTGTCAGGATCACAGTCAGCTGTGCTGCACTACTTGTGCTTTCCTTAGTCACAGGTATTTAATGTATTATATTTCATTACAGATAATTGAAATCTCATTATTTGAACACGTGCATTACAGATAATTGACTATTTAATAACACTCGAGTCATATTTCCTGTATTATTTATTATTTTGATTGCTTTTTGTTACCTCTTTCATTAAAGCTTATGTCGAAATTAAATATATACTCGTGTATTCATTCAGGCCCCTGTTTATGGGGATGGAGATAGGTGGGTTGAACCAAAACATACATATTGTAGATAAATTTAACATAAAATTTAAACAAGAAACAAAAATAACGACTATGGAAATTTGTGGTGATGTGATGTTATAAATATTGTTAACTAAGATGACTAATGTATCCTTTTCAAGAAGTGGTGGCACAATTGCTGCCAGCTGATTCAGGGTCATATATAGCTACTTTGCATCTTTAAATGCTTTTAATCAAGCACCAGATGTTGCCCCTAAAGAGATAATGATAAAATCCACACAAAGGCAAGAATTGACTTACCAGAACCATGGGAAAATGGGATAATAGTGTTTTGCGCCTAGCCTACATCGGATTATGATCATGAAATCATAACAAGGTTTTGGTAACACCATCACTTGCTTGATTTGTCCACCAGTATTTTAATGTGCTACTATATGCTTCCGATCTATAAATTACGGCCTTTCAAAGAAGTCATGGTGTCTTGAGAATACTTTTTCCGACAATTGTTATGATATGAATGTGTGCATGTATGGTTTTGTATCTTCCTTTGTTTAAAATAACAAATGTTTCGCCCCTTTTCCAACTTAAATTTCTGTAAAGAACATCACTTAAAGTTCAAGGTCCAGATTTGGTAAGTAACATTGTGTAATGGTCCGCTATTAAGTTTGATTAATTCATGACCTGGATGTCAAACCCGGCATCATCCAGGGGGTCAAATAGTTTATATAAAGAAAAATATAAATAAAAATCTTTTCCTCTAAAACCACAAGCCCCACAGGTATATTATTTGGTATGTAACTATATTATTGGTTGTCTTGAACATTGTTTTAATCGTGACCATGGGTTCGCCACGTCACAGGGTAAAATTTATGATATAAATATGAAATTATCATAATTATTTAAGTCCTTCTTTAAGGCTGTGCAAAGAGGTGAAACTTATTTCTGATGCCGTAAAGAACCACTCAACAGACCTGAGACATCTGTCTAACAAGATCATAACTGTTCTGGAAGAATTGAAAAATATTCAAAATAAGAAAGATTCTAGCATTGAATCTGTGGAGCGTTCTTACAGCAAACAACTACAAGACGTAAGAGATATGCGACATAAATAAAACGATGAGTTAGATAGAATTGAGACAATAACTCTGAAAGAGTTAGATGATGCTAGGACTGCACTGCAAGAGTCCCTTAAGGACGATGTTACCAAATGCAACAAATTGAGAGATGATCTGAAAAACCTCAGTGATGCTTTACTTGACATTGTTGATCAGAGCAAGACGGAACTCGCATTTATTGCTGGGAAGAAATGTTTAAGCAAGATACAGCAATCTGAAGAATACATGAAGGAGAACTGTGATCAGGTTGAGACGCCAATAGCATTCCAACCTTACACAGAAATAGAACAGTTCCTGAGAATTGTACAGAAAACCCAGCCACTGGCAGTGCAACTAGATCCACACCATGTATTTGCTGTTAAAAAGTCCACTAGATATGATTTAAGAATACCAAGCAATCCTTCAACAACGTTCAGTGAAATCACAGGCATCTATACCGTCTGTAGTGATAAGATTGTTGTTGCTGACTATTATTTAAAAAGGGTGAAGCTGCTGGACCAGCTATACAAAGTAATCAGCCACTGTGATGTTCCAGTTTCTGATGGGGACATCTGTCAGATAAGTATCAGTGAGGTTGCAGTAACTGTTGCTGATGGTGGCACACACGGAGTCCAGTTTATATCAGTGAATAGTGGACGGTTGGTAAAAGGTAGGAGACTGCCGTTACAACATCAATGCACTGGTATTGCCCATCAAAATAGCATTATGTTTGTTACTTCCAAGACTGCTCTGTTTCACTACACACTGACTGGGACACTCTTAAAAAAGATATACGAGGATACAACTGGCACTGCAACAGGTGACACTAACTATAATGCTCATGGTTAAATTTGCCTGTTAACAGTAGTAAAATTAACTATAAAGAGATTTCAAACAAAAAGTATTGCTTATATAACTATAGCATCAATAACTTGAAAACCATAAGTAACTGGAACTAATCTTAAAGTACAGGCGAAATTGTTAATGCAATGTATTTCAATAAAAAAACAAAATTAACTCGACTTTGTATAACATGAGCACATTTTTCGGTGCCCAATATTTTATTATATTGTTATATATCTCTTCAAACGCAAGGAGAAGGTTTTTTATGCCTTTACGTAGGGACTGACTGACCTGGGAAATATTTAATTATAATCACAATTGTAATGTAGTTATTCTTTTGTTATCAAGTTTAAACAACGTATCATTATCAATTAACCTTAAATTGTATGTATATGACCCATACTACCAAAAGGTTTGTTTGCCTGTTTATCTGGACTGTTAACTTCTCCGTGAATTTAAGGATTTTGATACACTTTGGGACAAATGTTCCCCTACATGAGAAAGTGTGCTGTTCCCCAAAATTATTTTGCTACCTTCAAGGTCAAACTTTGAAGGTTAAAGGTAAAAATACAGGGCTTTGTTTTCAAAATTATCTTGTGTAGATTGTAACTTCCTCGTGGATTTATTTTGAAAATTACTTTGCACAGTGACCTGTATGAGACCGTGTGCAGCGGGCAAAACCATGTGGCTATCTTCAAGGTCAAAATTTAACTTTGTTTTCAGAACACATTTTATTAAAATAAGAAAACAACGTATGACTACAGCTAATATTACCACAGTTTATGTCATTTGCATGAAGTATAATATGGTGATTGTATTTTTCATTAAACCTCCCTGCCACCTATAAGTTGAACAGTTAAACCCAGCCTTTTAAAATGTTGGTACACTCTAAAGCACTCATATTTTGGGTATTGCTATCATGAAACATCACTACATAATATATTCCGTTTATATGAACCATGAACAAGTATTTGCTGCTAGATCATCCCTGTAATAGCGCACTTGGCAAGTTTAATTTTTTAATTCTATTTGTGCCTTTGATAATTAAATGACTGAATGAAACATTTAAAACGTATCGTTTGCAGTGTGGAAGTGTGCTGTGAGTCCAACTGGAGACAGGCTGTATGTCACTAACTATACCGAGAATATGCTTCTGACACTGACCAGAGATGGAACAGTACTCTACTCTTTAACCGACCCTGAGCTAACATGCCCTTTGGGTGTATATGTGACAGCTGCAGGACAAGTTCTGGTATGCGGAAACTCATCCTACACTGTCGTACAGGTGGACAACAATGGCAGAAAGAAGCTGTCTACTCTGGCTAAACAACAGATTTTGGTTTCAGTCCAGTGTCAGTCTGCTACAACAGCCACACGGCCTCAATCATTGTTGGACTATATTGGTGCGAAACAATCAAAGTACTGGAAGTGTAATATTATAAATGAACACTTACTTTGTTTGAGTTTAAAAAATATAACAAAACATGTACATTTAACACTTATGATACACTGCTAGTATTTACATGATTAAAATGCAGTTATAAGCTTATTTGAAATACAAAACTGAAGTTGATTTATTTCCGAATAAATAGATCTACTCTGTTATCTTTTTATAAAAGCTTGCGCTTAATGTTTGCTAAGTGTTTTAATTCTGAGCAGTTTCATTTGTAAAACATTGTGTTTAAATGTCATATAAATAATAAAGTTTAAAACATGGTAAATGATGCAAAAGTTGTTTCACAATTAATATTTCATGGATGTTTTGGTTATATAAAAGGGCGAATATGATTTTCACAGTATTGCTCTTGTCTTGGAAATGTTAACAGTGTGTTTGAATAATACATGTAATGAATTTATTCTAGTTGAAACACAATATAATTTAGTTATATCCTTGACTGGCAATTTACTTGATCAGGCACTTAATTTAAATGTTGCGGCATATAATTATGAAATCAGACTTTTTTGCATTTTGTAGGGGTAGTTTTTATTTGATTTATGTATTTTTCCAATATGGAAGAAATAACTTTCGTGTTTAACTACATAAAATACTAGTATTTTTAAGATTGTGCATGCGATTGTGTTTTCTGTCTTATTAGTTTGCTTTGCCCAAAACTACATTGTTTTCTCCATACATTACTTTGCGGAAAATGTGCCATGAAATAGTATTTCGTTTTCGATAGGGACCTACATTCCCTGAACATTGTATGTTTGTTCTTTTAAATCGTAAGTAAAACGTTTAACCGTGTGCGATGGTTTTTTTCTTTACATATTTCCAAAACTATCTACACAATACATAGATCGGATTCAAAAAAGTTCTTTTGTTTTATTTGTTTTAGTTGTTGCAAACATCCTATTTTTAAGGTAATATGGTCTACATCACTATTTGTGATGGCTCCCATAACTCTTCAGCCCCGTATAGAGGTTTCAAATTACTTGCAAATGTATTCGATGTATACCGCTTCGCATCAATGGCTGTCTTGTCCGATAATTGGACTCATTCCCTGCAATGTCCTGGTTTGAACGTATACCAGACCAATGGTAACAAGCAAACCTTCGTTTCAATCTACAGTTGCTTTGTTTCCATTTATGGTATAAGGGGTTTAAGGCTTTTGCAACTTAATTAAACGGTTTTTAACACTGACTGACCCACTTGATCGCTGGTGACATGTGACAGAGTTTCAACCGAAATAATCAGATCCATAAAATACCAGTTTAAGTAGTTTTTTAAGGTGAAGAGGCTAATATTGTTTATAAATTTTTCTGGAGTGTAACATTATGGACTCTTTTACAAAAATACTTTTCAAAGTGTCTAATGACATGGGAAAAGATTTATTCTTGATCATCATGAGTATTTAAAGTGTAAATAGATGGTAGTTCCCCCTTACTAAATAGAGATCAAGATAATATTCATAGCTTCGTAACATACGTATGAAAAATATATTTAAACATATTTTTTTCTCTACCCGTTTTGAGTGAAATTCAAACCTACGAATTCGAAAATTCATGAGCACTCAATGCTAATTTAACACCACTCAATGGTGTGCGTGCGCGTGATTATAGCAGAATTTCATAAACATGTAATTCCTAACATAAACGAAAATAAGATAAACACTTATTTGAAAATAATCTTATTAGTTTAAAACGTATTATTGTAATAGCCAACGATATGCCACTTTAATTGATTACTCGACCTATCAATAAAGCATTAGTATGTTATCATTTAGTTGTATGACAATGTCAATAATTATCATTAGAAATTATTTTTGCAGAAAACTTATCAATACTCTTTATTATTCTAAATTGCTCGAATAATGCTGTTTATTGTATTTTGCCGAAAACAAATATTAATTTTTTTCGAGGCAACTTGTTGAAAGCTTGCTACAGCAGGCACAATGGTCAGAGTATGAACACGTGCGTGTGTGCGTGCGTGTATAAATCATGGTTCATATTCGAAATTACTTACCAAACATGTTCACCATCACGAAGTAATTTTTAAAAAACGCCCGTCTCCCTCTCAAAGGTCAAGGTCACACTTAAAGATAGTTTTTTTTCTTTAAAACAGCTTGTCCGCATTGTAACTTCGTCATTGATAATTCAATTTTGAAATAACTTACCACCAATGACCACAATTAGAAAACGGCGTTTGGCGTAAAACTACATTAAAAGTCAATGTCACATTTAGAGGTCTTATATCAAAATTGAAATATCAAGGTCCAGAGGTGTAATATTTGGTTTTGTAGAATGTTAGTGTTGTACTCTACAATAAAACGTAAAACTTTCTTACCAAATTATACAATCGTTTCGCGTTGCAACGCTTTATAATTTTCAGCTTTTTACATAGTCAACTTATGCATATAATTAATATTTTAGTGTATGATAAATCTCAAGTATTACTTTTTCCTAGGAAAAAATATAACTACAACGAAAATGTGCATATCTGAAACAATTTTTAAAAATAATAACGTATGGTTCTGATGATAACAATTTGGGTTATGCAACAGCTAACAAACCTGTATCCTTACTGCACTATACAAGTTAGATTAAATGTTACTTATGGATTGCCCATGCACGTTTTTTTTCAAGGGATTGAACAGAAGATTTACTGTTAGATATAATATTAATTAGGTTTGTATGTAGTATAATGAACGGGACGCATCTACGCCCAAGGTTTCAATTGCAAATGGTAACTACATAACGTGTTGTTTCTTAACATGCACTTAATCATTTAACTTCTTGTTGCATGATAAAAAGNNNNGGGGGGGGGGGGAAAGAGGTTGATTCTGACCCCATGTTATAAAACACAACCAATTCTTGCTACTCATGAATGGTCGTCTTGTTAGAGAATCAATAAGATCTCAGGTTTCGAAGAGATTTTTAAGATGGCGGGGATACATGTCATTGTTCGAACAAGAACTTTGAAGTTACTAACTAAATTCGCGATGAGTTGAGGGAATACTGACAGTGATTCTGACCCTATCCAACCCGTAATTATATTTGAATTGGGACCTGAAAATCTTTTAGCGTGTATCCTGATTTTGAAATAAAGGTAGAACATTTACTTTTCTAAGTTTTTTAAATTAACACAAAAGGTTTAAGAATTATTGTGTTTTTTTTTCACTTAAAAGTCGCATATCAATCGCATAAAGTGTTTGTCATGAAGTGCACGTATATTAAACCACATAATAGTGGTCGTAGACACAAATTTTACTACGTGTGATCACATCATGTGTGTTCTCACGTGGCTTATTATGAATGTATTTCTTCGTTATCGAAAAATGTTATATTTGATTAAGACGCAGTTTTCTTTCCTCCTCACATTCCAATAACACGTTTATATTTGCGTCATGCGAAAATTAGTCTTATGGCATGTGCGGCAAGCGTAGCTCAAGCCCAGCCAGCGCACTTGCGCAGTCTTGCCAGGGGCTACGCTTTCCGCTATAAAAAAGCACACAATGTTTTGTGGTATCCCCTGAGTATCCTCCCCAGTATGCATATCCTGACAAGACTGCGCGGTTGCGCAGGCTGCACTGAAGCTACGTTGGGGGCATATTGCATATGTCACATTTCCGCATGACGCGGGTCTTAAAAAATCTCACTGCGTATTGTAAATGGAACATCAAACCCCGATACTTTCCGATATAAAATTGAAGTCACACTGTGTTATTTATAGTAAACTTGCAAATGTCGGTAGCCTATTGTGGCTTGCAGGAAAGATTTTCAGACAGACTGACCGCGTAGGTCACACATGAGAGGCTATGTTATTAAACGATTTCCCTTCTAACATGGACACTATACTAGTTCTGTAGTTTTGTCTCACAATGCAAGACGAATGGCATTTTCCGATAGGTTTTCATTCATTTATTTTCCTAAAATGTGTGTTATTTGATATCTTGAAAGCAATCTGAAAGTATTGGGGATGGAATTTACCGGTTATGCGTAATCGTTACTGGGTCAAAATGAAAATGCAGAGCATTTCCCTACACTGATTAGTGTTTCATCCTATACTACAAAAACGCGGTGATGTTGCCAATATTCCGGGGGATTATACTCAAATCAGCCAATAGAATGAATGGAGAGTATCCATTCGGGTCTGCCGGCGTTATGAAAAGGTCATTTAAGGTGAAAAGCTGGGTTAAACAGCTACGCCGAAAAAAATGTAAAGCACACTTGAAGGACTATGCTGGATGATTTGCTTCTTGTATATTGGACTGTATATTGGAGAAAACTAACAAGACACCGGTTAAATAGTATACACATATCTTGTTTTCATATGTTTAAATTATATGATCACTTAAAACAATGCATTATATTAAAAATAACTAAAACTTAGCGACAGCCCGCCTCCAAACAGGTTTGTCGGTATGTAAGAAACGCTTATTACCACTATAACATACCTCCAATCCGCGACTTTTAGATTATTTACTAGTCACAATGACATTTTATCAGATCAGACATTTTTATCATTTTAAACATAATTGTTTGTTACATTGTAAACATGACAATTTATAAAACAAAACTCAAACTGTAGTGGGAGTTTTTATGACTGATAATTAAACCACTGGAATTGAAGGTATCAAAATCAAGTGCTAAGCTTTCAGTGGTACCCAGCTTAACATTGTCTTAACCGTTGACTTTTCAACCGGGTCAACCTTGTTTATCCTGTGACAACATACAACTTTAACCCTATTTTATAAGATTAATACATCAAAATATTATATTAATGTGCGGATCTAATTTATTTCATGAATACATGTACATCTTAAATCAAAATAAACTTTTAAATCTTCAAAAAAAGGATTGACAAAGCTAATAAAGACTCCGTGACCCACCCCCTCTAGCGTTTGCCTTTTTAGTTGTTTTAACTGTGAAACATATTAAATAGCACTTGTCTAGAGCGCCTAAAGGAAGGTACGCCCCTGAATGCTACCTGTGAGTAGGTCATTCAGTCTATAGATTTAAACAGCGTGTTTAAACGCTTACAAGTTTGATAATACACACAAGTCACTGTACGAGTCGGCTTGTTAACATGTTGATATTGATTGATCTACTCTGTACACAGCGGTGTAAGTTTATCGCTGTTTAGTTATCTGGTTTGAGCAGGCTAGGTTGTTAAATCAGTACGGATTCAAAGTAGTTTGTATTTGGAGGAAACAGTGAATATCAAAGCGCTGAAGGCACTGAAGTTGTTCGCTGTTGTCGTCCTTGATTAGCTAGTTCGCATTGCACAGGCTAATCAGTGTGCACAGGCTAATCAGTGTGCACAGGCTAATCTTATTTGACACGCATTAAGCCCTATTTTCCCTGAAAGCAGCGAATATGTACAGATTTCAATGATACACACTAGACTGGCCGATGTCGTCTTACAAGCTGGTAAATACAATCACTGCTGAAGTAGGGCAGACGCTCCTTAGCCATGTAAGCATTCATCGTCTGCAGTGCAGACATGCAGCGGTAATCGTTCCTACCATAGTGAGTTACGGTTCGATTATATAGAATTTTTGTTGTTGTCTATAGTATACCTGTAGTAATTGGTGAACTCATGTTCAACATTTTATTAATTGAGAACTGTGAATGTAAACAAACTTAACCTTTCACTATTGCATTGTTAGCACCCGTGAATACAAAAGATCGCCGCTACCTGTTGAGAACAAAAGAATGTTTCCCACGCATATCAAATTTAACCCCGCTGTAGTAGCATGCGCTATGAATGAGGTTACACAACATCCCACTATACTTGTTTATCAGCATCTATAAATACAACCTCCGCGCAGAGATTTGACTGGAACCAGCATAGCTGGATCAAATACACACGCATTGAACTATGTTCATTATGGAAAATGTTATGTAAATAATACTCTTCCGCACAGCGAACTATTTCTAGGCGCGTATGCTTACAGGTTCGTTCGTTGGTGAACGGTAGTTAAGGCTTCTAAGCACATACTGATTTGATAAACATGCTCTGTAACTTTAGTCGTGAGCTAACGCTCACAACTAAAAATGGCGTCTTCAACAGGGTCAGTTAGTACAGGTTCCGATTTAGTGAAAGACTATTGTTGTGGTGCTTGCGAAGAACAACTTTTCCAAGAAAGTGCAGAGTTTTTCTGTAAACAATGTTTTAAGCTTTTTTGTGGGAAATTTATACCTCATAATAACCAGTTGTATGGAAAACATTCGCCAGTTGGGAGAGGAGAGATGATAAAGTGGCCTCTACCTAAAAAAACTGAAGATTTTCTACTGAAATGTGAGGTCCACATGGATGAGACTCTGAAAATGTTTTGTCAGGATCACAGTCAGCTGTGCTGCACTACTTGTGCTTTCCTCAATCGCATGTATTTAATGTATTATATTTCAGTACAGGTAGTGGAAATCTCATTATTTGAACACTTGCATTACAGATAATTGACTGTTTAACAACACTCAAGTCAACCTCCTGTATTATTTATTATGTTGATTGCTATTTGTTACCTCTTCCATTTAAGCTTATGTCCAAATAAAATATCTACTAATGTATTCATTTAAGTCTCTATATTTAGGTGAAGGGAGATAGGTCAAATAGTTTATATAAAGCAAAAAATATTTTCCTTTGAAACGACAAAGCCCAAAGGTGTATTATGTTGTATGTGATTATATTATGGGTTTTCTGGAAAATTGTTTTAATCATGACCATGGGTTTAATACTCACAACGTCAAAGGGGCCAATGTTTTTATTTGAATACGAAATAATGATAATTATTTATGTCCTTCTTTGAGGCAGTGCAAAAAGGTGACCGTAATTTCTGACGCTGTAAAGAACCACTCAACAGACCTGAGGCTGCTGTCTAACAAGATAAGAAATATTCTGGAAGAATTGAAGAACGTTCAGAATAAGCAAGAGGCCAGCATTGAGTCTGTGGAGGGCTCTTACAGCAAACGACTACAAGAAGTCAGAGATATACGACATCATTTAAATGCTGAGTTAGATATGATTGAGCAAATAACTCTGAAAGGACTGTACTGCAAGAGTCCCTCAAAGGGGATATTGACAAGTTCAACAAACTGAGTGTTCAACTGAAACAACTCAGCAAAGCAGTACTTGACCTTGCTGATAAGAGTAAGGCCGAACTTGCATTTATTGCTGACAAGAAATATTTAAACAAGATACAGGAATCTGAAGAATACCTGAAGGAAAATTATAATAAAGTCCATACGTCAATAGCATTTCAACCTCACACAGACATAGAGCAGTTCCTGTCCAAGCAGTTGGGTCTTGGGAAGATTATACAGACAATCCAGGCATCGGCGGTGCTGCTAGATCCAAACCATGTATTTGCTGTAAAAAAGACCACTAAACATAATTTGAGAATACCAAGTGATTCAGAAAGTTGCAGCTATATCACAGGCATGTGTACCGTCTGTAGTGATAAGATTGTTGTTGATGACTATACTTTTAAAAGGCTGAAGCTGCTGGATCAGCAGTACAATGTGGTAGGCCACTGCGATGTTCCAGTTTCTAATGGGGACATCTGTCAGATAAGTACCAATGAGGTGGCAGTAACTGTGGCTGAAGGTGACACACACGGGGTCCAGTTTATATCAGTAAATAGTGGACAGCTGGTGAAAGGTAGGAGACTTCAGTTACAACATCAATGCGCTGGTTTTGCCCATCATAATAGCAGCCTGTTTGCCACTTCCAAGACTTTTTCTTTTCACTACACACTGACTGGGACACTCTTGAAAAAGATGTACGAGGATACAACTGGCACTGAAACAGGTGACACTAACTATAATTCTCATGGTTAAATTTGCCTGTTAACGGTAATAAAATCATCTAAAAAGAGATTACATACACAACGTATAACTTTTATAACTCTATCATCGATAACTTGAAAACCATTAGTAACTCGAACTAATCTCAAAATACCGGCGAAATTGTTAATACAATCTACTTCAAAACAACACCACAATTAACTCGACTATGTATAACATGAGCACATGTGTCGGTGCCTAATATTTTATAAAATTGTTATATCTCTTTTAAAACTCAAAGAGAAAGTTGTTTGTGCCTTTACGTAGGGACTGACGTACCTGGGAAATATTGAACAATAATCACACTTGTAATGTAGTAATTATTTTGTTAGAAAGTTTAAACAACGAAACATTATCAATTAACCTTAAATTGTATGTATAAGCTTCACACTACCAAAAGGTAGGGTGGGCCTATGTTCGTTGGCCTGTTTATATGTAATGTATCTTTTCCGTGAATTTAAGGAAATTGATACATATTGGGACAAATGTTCACCTACATGAGAAAGTGTGCTGTGCGAACACAATTATTGGCTACCTTCAAACTTTGAAGGTTAAAGGTCCAAATACAGGGCTTTATTGTCAAAATTATCATGTGGGGATTTTAAACTCCTCCATTACTTTGCACAGTGACCTGTATGAGACTGTGTGCAGCGGGCAAAAATGTGGCTATATTCAAGGTCACTTTAAACTTTGTATTAAGACACTTTTTTTATAAAAATAAGCAAAGAATCTATGACAACAGTTTATATTACAACATTTTATGGCATTGACGTGCACTATGATATGGTGATATTATTTTTCATTTTCAAACCAGAATTAAATCACTAGATTCATCTAAAGTAAGAACTAGAAAGCACTTAGACAATACGTTTTGAAGTAACCGTTTGCCCTAGTCTTGTAACGTAAACAAAGCGTCTGCCTTGTTAGTAATTATACCTTTAAGAAAGTATTTTCAGCCCAGGGAATCACTGCCTCAAACTGCGCTGGTCATGATTATGCTATGCTACTGTTGTATTGATATCTCAGCAAGGATTAAACCTCCCTGACACCCATCAGTTGAACAGTTAACCCCAGCCTTGTTGAATGTTGTTACACTCTAAAGCACTCGTGTTAAGGGTATTGTTATCCTTAAACATCAATGCATAATATATTTCGTTTATATGAACCATAAACAAGTATGTGCTGCTAGATTGTTTCATCCCGGAAAGAGCGCACTTGACGAGTTTATTTGTTAATTCTATCTGTGCCTTGGATAATTAAATAACTGAATATACCTTTTAAAACATATCTTTTGCAGTGTGGAAGTATGCTGTGAGTCCAACTGGAGACCGGCTGTATGTAACAAATTATAACAAGAATATGCTCCTGGCACTGACCAGAGATGGAACAGTACTCAACTCTTTTACCGATCTTGAGCTCAAAAGCCTTCTGGGTGTACATGTGACCGCGGCAGGACATGTTCTGGTCTGCGGACACGAATCTTATACTGTCATACAGGTGGACAGCGATGGTAGGAAGAAGTTGTCTACTCTGGCTACAAAAAAAAAAGATTTAGTGAAAAGTCCAGTGTCAGTCTGCTACAACAGCAACACTGATTCAATCATTGTTGGACTATATGCTTGCGACGAAATCATAGTGCTGGAAGTGAAATAACATGCATGGACACTGAAATTGTTTGTGTTTTTAAAAATAAAGAAACGTTGGGTACTGTTAAATGCTACATGATTTAAATACATGTATGAGCTTCTTGCAAAAACGAAAGTACAGTTGATTTATTTATATTAAATAGGTCTAAATCTTTTATATGTTTAATCACAGATTAATATTGGCTTATGGTTTGTAATACTGAGATTTCATTTGTTTAAATTTTGTTCCAATGTTGTATTAGTAATTAGGTTTAAAACATTGTAAATTATGCAGGAGAGGTTCCAAAGTTAATATTTCTGGATGTTTGGGTAATATAAAAGGCGTATGTGAACAATATGTTAAACAATAATATTACACTTTGAGATTTTGTAACACAACACGCACTTGGATACTGTTCTCGTGCAACACTTTTCAAACGTCAATATCTTAGTTATGAGCAAAGACTTTGATTGATAATTTTCATGTGATCACTTGACAACACTGTATGCAAGTTCACGATAACATCATTCATCCGTGACAATCGGACGCTTTTGCACGTGGGGTAGGTATCCAGCAACATGCTTATTGCGCTCCTAAATATTGATATGAGATAAATTGTTGTTTGTTTTAATAAATGTTATGTTTCCTGGTGTACATTCCCAACTAAAATAATGAAATTGAAATAAAATTAGAATGTGATCGCGTTTTGCCATGTCCTCGTTTAAAAAAGATAAAACCATACCTACCCCACGAGCTAAAGCGTCCGATCGTCACGGATGAATTATTGTAGTGTTACCTTGCAAAAAAGTCAAATAATTACATGTACACTTTTTAATAAAATCGTTTCTAACAACTGAGATATTTAAATTTTGAATGTGTTGCATTAGAAAAGTCTCCAAGTGTACTAGTGTCACAATATGTGTGTTATACCCTGGATTGGCAATTAACTGAATAGGGTGCCGCACTCAAGTGCAGGGGGATCTGTATTGATTTAGATTTTTGCCAATATATTATTTTATATATAAACACATTATATGTGAAGTCTGAATAACACATACATCTTAGAATTAACTGTGTTTTTTCAACAATTCACTCACAACTGTTTTATCTGATGTAAATAATTTATTTTGACAAATTAGAAATTAAATAGACACTTGCAAATATAACTGAATCATGTAAATGCATTTTGCTACAAAACTGAATGTTTTATTGGATTAAACAAAATCCTTAAACAATGTTTGCATTACAACAGTTAAAAAAAAAACAGTTGAAATGATTAAAAATGCAATCAATGTAAATAATAAAGTCATGGGAAAATGCTTATTATACCAAAGTATACACATAATATCGCCAAAATACATTAAGAACATGGAATAAATATGCTTGTCTGAGAAAATCACCAACATGATGTCCATTTCAAGTTTGATGACTTATAATAAATTAACATGTATCAGTGTTGTATGGATGTTTACAATTTTGGAAGAAATAACGACTGTGTTAAACTACATTAAATATAAGTTCGTTTGTGATGTAGAATGCCCTTGTGTTTTTTTTTATATTCGTTCGTTTGCTTTACCAAAACTTATTAAATCTTTTATTGTGATTTGGTTGGCTCCAATTGTTCAGTAGGACGAGACTACATTTTTCGAATGCAAGTTAAACAGGATACAAGTTAAACTGGCCTTAACTCGAAACCTACTATAAAACGTGGAACTAGCAACATAACCTATATGCAAATCATACACCTTATTGCTAAAGTATTTTTTATATTTATTTGCAGATAGTTTGGAAAATTTCCATGAGCAGGTGTGATGCTTGACGTCATTGGCCTCCGTTTGCCATTGTTTATAACTAGATTTATCTATGACATGCGCACATTTTGTTTAATTGAGCAAATGACGTGATAATCGAACTGTTTGATAGGTTGAATTGGAATTATATTCATTAGAAATTACATTTTGAAGATGAAAATTATATTGTGTTGCCTGATAAATTTCCAAAAAATGTATAAACACATTACATGGATTAAACTCTAATTGATTTTTTTTAGTAGTTCCTACAATCCTTTTCTTGGTCCGATGGCTAAACCAATATTTGTGTCCACTCCCAAAACGGCCCAGCGTTAAAGTGAATGTATGTGACTTAGATTCACTGTCCCCCACCCAAAACAAAAAAAACAATTACAAATTAAATAATATAAAATATAATAATTTACAATAACATCGTATCCTTAATGACGAAATAACTACAGCCATGCAGTGTTTCATATCAGTAGTTGTAATTCCTTTTTTAAACTGACTGTTTTTACCCTAGAACACTTGATAAGGAGATTGGCGACTTTCATATCAACAACCTTAATTACCTGTCTATCTGTCAGCTTGTTACAAATTTCATTGTGTTTATCAACGCTTATAAAATATCGAGATGCAATGATCATGCCTAATATTGTTTCACTTGTGCCGACATATAACCTGTTAAATGGAGCACCTTTGAAGCTTCGCAACGATGGCTCTCTTGCATGATATTTGGGTCATGGTAGCAGGACTCATACCCTTTACTTTCCTGGTTTGCAAGTATACTAGAACAATGGTAACAAGCAAACCTTTGTTCCAATGTTCAGTGCCTTTGTTTCTTTACCTGGTGTAACGGGTGTAAAACTTTAAATTGTTAGACTGAAATAAAAGGTTGTTTACACTTGACTGACCCACTTGATCGCTAGTTTAGTTTATTGTGTCGCCTATAATAATTTAACATGTACTAATACAACTTTTTGCATGGATTGATTGATTTTGAAACAAATTTGTAGAATATATCAAAAAGCATCATGTGATACAGTTTCATAACAATAATCTGATCCATAGCGGACCAGATTTAATTCATTTTAATGTGAACAGACTGATATTGTTTATACATTTGTCTTAAGCAAAACATAATGCGAGATAATGTACAAAACGACTATGCGGAAGTATAAGGTATAATGTGCCACGTGCATCAACTGGGATAACTTAGTCCGACAACAATGTCGAATATAAGAAATCAATGTTTTATGTAATTAAAAACTTTATATAGACGGTATTTCCCCCTAAATAAATAGAGATTCTGATGAGATGCGGATCTGCTTAACATAAGCATGATAAATATCTTTAAGAATATTGTTTCTATAAACGCCTTAAGTATTACTATGACATGAGTAAAGTAAAACAAAAACAATAGAAAAAAACTTTATGACACAAACATCACACAATCTGCTTATATATTAAGGTTACACTCAGATGTCAAACTTTAAGTCCAAACTATAACATCATTATTCATCATCAAATCTAGGTCAAGCGGGATAAACATCTAAGTCGCCAGGTCAAATCGTTAAAAAAACTTGGTTTACGCTCTCGAAATTACACTTACTATTTAATCTTCATGAAACTTAGTCCGACATATTTATCTTGTCAATATATCGACTTAGTTCAAATCTGAGTCAGGTCGAGTCAAAACAAAGTAATCCGGTCAAGTCTTCGTCACAACTCTTTACCATTCCAATTTGTCAGTGTATTTATATTGACAATATTTAGGTAGAGATATAAACTGGGTCAAGCGGGGACAAACACATTATCAAAAACCTTGTCTTTACGCTTGAAGCTAAATTTATGATTCAAACTTCATGAAACATGGTCTGGATGTTTATATTGACAATATATAGGGTTTATGTGGAAAATATCTGTGTCCGGTTAAAATTCGGATCAAAAGAAGCCTGAGAAAGGTTATCAGATCAAATCTAAGAACTACATTGAAAGCACTTTACGTGCAATGTTTCGGATAAAATATCGGTATAACATGGTCAGAATGTTTATTTCGATAATATCTCGGTCAGATTCGAATTAGGGTCGACAATTGGTGATCAGAACAATTCTTAAAAAAACAACATTATAAATGCCTTATTGGTGTCCTAAATATGACACAATTTCGTCTGAATGCATGTCTTTACTTCATCTATTTAAAACTGGTCTAAGTCAAGTCTTCGAAAATTGGTATGCTTTATGGCAATATTTACCCGCTTATTTAACAGAATAATGCTACTTTGAACGTTATGAACTTAGTTCATCGTGCATTTTTGTTTGTGTTGTTTGTCAGCAAGTACAGCTATACTTATGTGAGTGTAAATTACTCGGATGAAATAATTTGTTTGTATAAACTTGGTTCATAAACCAACACGCGGTGTGTGTAGGGAGCGGGGCATCCGCCACTATTATGAAAAGATCTCGTTTTTTTTCAAATATGCTCTTTATTGTTGATTAAATACTGCTTGACAAAAAGTAGGATTTGCTCATGGTGAGCTAATGTGGCCAGTCTATGTCCGACAACCTTGGACTCGTTATCCATTTAGATGTAGCATTTTGCATATATTCTTAATGAAACTTGGTCACAAATTCTATCATGAAAATATCTAGGACAAGTTTGAATCTACATGTATGTCAAGTGCGTCTGACAAATCGGGCACAATGTAAAATCTTAGAAAAAGAACCTTGTAACCACTAAAGGCCACAGTTATGACTCAATCATGATGAAACTTGGTCAACTTGACAATATGAAGGCGGAGTTCAAACCTGGATCATGTGCGTTTGAAATCTAGGTCACCTGGTCAACTTTTACAAAAACCTTGAAAACACTCTAAAGTTGCCACATTAATGACTCAATCTCGATGAAACTTGGTCAGAATGTTTATCTTTAAAATATCTAGGTCGAGCTTGTATTCTGAGTCACGTTTTTAAAACAACTAGGTCATCAAGTCAAATCTTATAAACAAGCCTTGTTACTACTTTAGTGTTTAGCTCATCTGTGCACATGAAGTGCTCATGGTTAGATATTGTGGTCACCCTATGTCCTGCTTCCATAGTCGTGTCTTGTGTGATGTGCTTCGTCAACTTTAAGCTAGTAACTACTCCAGAGGCCACATTTATCATCGTATCTTGAATAATCTTGGTCAGCACTTTTAATCTATACAATATCTAGGCCAAGTTTGAATCTGGTTCATTTGCGTCCAACCATGTTAATGTCATTGCTATTGGGTAAGTTTCACAGACACTATGAGGTTTATTTATTCTTCCAAATTTACCTTCACTTTCGACTGATTTAAAATACATGGTGGGAATGTTTATTGAATATAGGTTCTACTTTTTCAGCAACCCAATTATGAAAATATGCTTTTTATGGTGCTGTTAAATGATGTTTTTAAACTTTAAATAACTGCAGTTATTTTAAATAACTGCACTAATACATACCCAAAGGCCTAATAGCACACCATACACACGCTTGAAGTGGGACATATGTTTCAATTGTTAACTTAAATATGCGATTAGGCTTAAATTGCTCATGATTATCTTGGACAGCTTTGAAGTTAATACCATTAAATTCAAACTTATAGTTTATTTAATATAAAGTTTTATTGTGATTGTATAAAATCTTTCAGAATTGAATCTTATGTTGCATTGTTCAAATGTGAGGGGATATATAAATATCAGGCTTGTGTGTGTGAATGTGAGCATGCGCATATGCGTGCATGCGTGCTTCTTGCGGGCACACACTTCTTTGCGCAGTTCCTCCTACATTTTGATTGGGATGATCTTTTGATCGTTTACAGAATAATCTTTGCGTGCTGGAGAGCTTATTGTCAAGGTTTTGTTATTGTTTTATTTTTTAAGGAATTATTGCGCTTTGTTTAAAATTATATAAGTATAAAAGCTTATGAACGCATATCATCCAATTGTGTGCATGCGAGTTTCCTCAAATTTACAGAATAATTATTTCCACGTGCTGCATGTTGTAACGGTTTTGATATTGCATACTTTTTATAAAATGTTATTGCCTTCCATTTAAAGTTACATATGTAATCTTTTGTTCCCTACTCCTTCTTTATTTTGTGTTTGATTTTCCTAAATCTTATAATGAATAATTATCTGCAACTGCTATATCGCATTTTGTCAAGGTGTTGCGATTGTGTTGTTTTTAAGGAATTAGGGCGCTTTAATTAAAATTACACATGAAAGCTTCTGTGTGCAACTCCTGAATGTGTTGTTTGATTGTCTTTGCCTTTTTACAGAAAATTCCATCTCCAGGTGCTGCTGCATATATTGTCAAGTTTTTGCGATCGCATTATTGTTTAATGAAGTATTAACCAATGCTTGAAATCACATATAAATTGTCAAGGTTTAGGGATTGTGTTATCTTTAACGAAGTTATAGCTTTTTGTTATCCCTCGCCAATAGGCTTAGGGACCGCCACACACAGGGATCCACACACAATTTTCACTTTGCAATATATTTGCAGAACATATTTAAAATATTTGCTTTCAAAGTAATGAGTTGTCAGGAACTTGCAAACATATTGAACAAATTACCTCCGATCATTTTTTCACACAAGGCTTCAACAAAGCATTTGCAAATGGAAACTTTTAAATATTGAGGCTGCAAAGTTTATGCAAACACGTGTATTATAAAGTTTCTGATTGTTCAATTTCATCCTAGCATGGAAAGAGGTTCAATAAAGGTTGAAAGAATGGTATTTGTTTTGAAGAACGTGTTTACAGCTGAAACAAATATTTGATTTTCGGACAGTGATTGTGTTTTTGTTTGGTAATAATATTTGGTATAGATAATTCTTATAAAGGAATGATATAAAAAATGCATGCAACTAAAAAATAATCAATAGCAAAACCTCACAATATGAAATGTAGCACTTGGAGATAATAATTCTGTTAAAGATTAAAGAAAACAGTATACACAATGTAGAAGTGGCTGCGTATATAAGAGTGTAACGGACGGAAACACGTAAGCACGCAGGAATTAATGCCTGCGAATTATATATCCCCACGCAGTATTTGCAAAAAACAATCGATCAAAGTAACACATAAATAGGTACATGAAAAAGTGTTCAGTATTATTTTTTTGTAGCGGATCCGTGGTCTAGTGGTAACACACTGGCTTCACAATCCAGAGATCGCTGGTTCGATCCCCCGCTGCACCTAACCTACTAACTCGTCTTTCGCATGAGACGTTAAACCGAGGTGCAGTGTACTAGGTGCTATACACCGGGCACTAAAAAGACCCAGGGTCACCTCTGGAACGGGGTGTCTCCTGTATCTTGCACTATCCCCCGTTACCAACTAACACGTCTTTCTGGGGGCGATGGCCATATGGGAGACAATCCCGGTGCACTCGATAAAAAAGAAAAACAACAACATGTTCAGTATTAATTTTCCATTTAAGCTTGGGGAACGATAGGTCGTGATTTCTGTATATGTCCATGCACGTTACACGACATGTACAAGTTTGGAAAACCCAACTAATTCGGTACAAGCACAGCCGGTTTATTTTTAATACTTTCAAAATCACATACCAAATCAACCCTTTGCTCATTATTTGAACTATAATTGGAACATGAAATGGGTCATTGTTGTTTTCACCGAGTGGTAAATCCGAGATAACTCTGTTAGAAGCGTTATTGGTATGAGATCGGCTTAGCTTGTCCAGAAAAAAGTGTAAGCAAAATAAATAAACCGCGTTATATTACTAAAATACTGTAAACATGGCAAAAACGCTCAAATTTTTCTGACATTTTAATAATAAGAACATTTTTTTTTTGCAAAATTAATTTGATAATAAAACATAATATAACAAATGTTTGCATTATGACATTTATCTCAGATATAAGGTTGATATAACTAGGTTAGTGTTCAATACAGATGTTTTTTTTTTAATGCGTCTTACAACATCTAAAGCACAAGTTTTGGCGAGTGGTTCAGGGTTTCTCGCCGAGCACATACATGTTAAAATGAATGTAATACGCTGAATCACCTAAACATGCATTAAGTAATCCGCATGACGTCATTTTTCATTCACTGTCAAAAGATAACAGCCTCAACAAATTGTTTATTTCTGTATCTGAATCAGCTGATAATCCTTGCAGAATATTCAACTGAATATGATGGCTGTGTCCAGGTTCAACATCGACCCATAACGGAATAACACGTCTGGAAAGGTTACCGCCTCTTCTATGATTATCTTTCAATATCGATTCCATACGAAATCTCCTGTGTACATGCGCATCGAATGATTGCGTCACGTACACTAAAATAATTCTGTACACATCAAATAGTGTGGTATCAAATGCCATTTCTGTGAATCCAACAGCAGCCTCCATTTCTAAATCTATAGCTATGTTATTGCCTTGTACTTCACGGTTCCACAATCTCTGTATCCGCTCTCGTAACATATGTACACCGTCTCTGTCATCGTTTTTGTGCCAAATTATAATGTCTCTTTTATCCCGTACTGTAAATATTTAAGAAAAACTAAGGTTCTTAATTTGCTGTACATTTATTTACTTTTCATATTAAGATATGCTGATCATATTTAAAACGGCTCAAATTATTCTTAACATTTTTTAATCCCCTTGATCACAAAGTCTTTGTCAGGCGTCTGTCGTCTGCGTCGAGGGTCGTCAACGTTAAGTTCGCTACCACACTTGAGCCAAAAGGTTCATTTAATCTTGATTAAACGTGGTCAAAATGTCTTTCTTTCCAATTGTAAACTTAGTTTAAATCCGGGTCAACTGCAGTCCAAAATAACGTCACCAGATCAAAATCTTGTTACCACACAACTTTTTTCGCCCACTTTTGACGAACCTTTGTCATAATGTTTATCGTTACAATATCCATACCGAGTCCGACTTGGGTCACGCGGATCAAATTAGCTAGGTCACCGGGTAAAATTTAGAAAAAAACGTGTCTACGATCTAAAAATGATTTTCATCCAATCTCGATGAAACTTGGTCAGAATGTTTATATATTGACAATATTTAGACCGAGTGTGAATATTGGTTACTTGTATCCGAAAACTAGGTCACCCGATAAAATATAGAAAAACCTTGTTACCATATAAGCCTCATTAATGAATCAATGTTGATGAAACCTCGTCAGAATGTTTATCATGTCATTATCTTGGCCATGTTTGAATCTGGGTCACTTTCGTCCAAAACTATTTCACCAGATTAAATCTTAGAAGATCTTTCTTGCCACCCTAGAGGCCATAGATGACTCAATCTTGATGGAACTTGATAAGAATTTTTATCTTAGCAATTTTAAGATCTTGTTTTCAACCGGGTAAATTTGGTCGAAAATAATGTCGCCATTTCAAGTCTTTGACAATTTGTGAATTTTGAGAAAAGCACTCTTCATCCAATTTAAGAATATCTTTCATTTTTATTTTAATAATACTTACATTTATGTGATCGGGGTTGCATGAAGTTAATTAGATATGGTTTACTTTCATTCTGTTTAATATCTGAAATTATAAGTATTTCATTTATATACAATATTTCATCATATATTGGTAGCAAATAATGGATTTTTTATAACTAAATGTCCTTAAAGAAAGTAAAGAAGGGAAGTAAAAGTTAAGGTCTGAAAGCAGCCCTATGCGCATCAAATCGTTTACTGTTTACGATGAATTGATAATATATAGATGACTCAATCTTGATGGAACTTGATAAGAATGTTTATCCTAGCAATTTTAAGATCATGTTTTCAACCGGGTCAATTTGGTCGAAAATAATGTCGCCATTTCAAGTCTTTGACAATTTGTGAATTTTGAGATACGCACTCTTCATCCAATTTAAGAATATCTTACATTTTTATTTTTATATAACCCGCAATAGCGTTTTTTTACGACAACAAAACATGTTATGTACGATATTTTAATTGTACTTACAGTTCGGGTATTGATGGTTCGTGAAGTTAATTTGTTCTGACTTGTATTCAAAATCTGAAATTGTAAGTATTTCATTAATATACAATCTTTCATCATATATTGGTAGCAAATAATGGGTATTTTATAACTAAATGAGCTTAAAGAAAGTAAAGAAGGGAAGTAAAAGTGAAGGTCTGAAGCAGCCCTATGCGCATCAAATCGTTTTCTGTTTACGATGAATTGATAAGCCATAGATGACTCAATCTTGATGGAACTTGATAAGAATGTTTATCCTAGCAATTTTAAGATCATGTTTTCAACCGGGTCAATTTGGTCGAAAATAATGTCGCCATTTCAAGTCTTTGACAATTGGTGAATTTTGAGATAAGCACTCTTCATTCAATTTAAGAATATCTTACATTTTTATTTGTATAATACCCGCAATAACGTTTTTTTACGACAACAAAACATGTTATG
This sequence comes from Dreissena rostriformis, assembly GCA_007657795.1. NCBI lineage: Eukaryota > Metazoa > Mollusca > Bivalvia > Myida > Dreissenidae > Dreissena > Dreissena rostriformis. The sequence goes on along the minus strand of VMBQ01002562.1, from coordinate 101,806 downwards.
TACGATATTTTAATTGTTCGTACAGTTCTGGTATTGAGTCTTGATTACGTATAACCCAAACTCTGAAATTGTAAGTAATTCATTTATACAATCTTTCATCATATATTGCTAGCAAATAATGGATATTTTATAACTAAATGTGCTTAAAGAAAGTAAAGAAGAGAAGTTAAAGTAAAGGTTTGAAGCAGCCCTATGCGCATAACATCGTTTTCTGTTAACGATGAAATGATAAACAGCACAAAATAGTTAAGAGTTTGTTTGAATATAACGATATCCATCGCCATTTAGCATATTGAGCGTGTTACCAGGAAAACGTGTGGAGACGTTTGTCGCGAATATTTACACAATTCCAACAGTCAAAAAGTAATTAAAGGGCGTATGGAACATACACCTGGTGGCAACGCAAGATGCAAGACTCAAGATGCTCATTTAGCTCGCAACGAAGTGTTCTAATGCGCGTGTGTAACATTTGATGGCGTCTTTCTACATACGAAAACAGGAAATTGTTACTGATCGGGACTTTTAATGAGTGGAATGATGATGCTTTAGTGCCACCATCGGATTAATTATTCCATTCTGAGATGTTTAGTGTTAGAAAACATATCCGTCCATTTTGACAATTACCGTTATGCAAGAATAACTCAAATATTATCTTAAAATAAATCAGAAGTTTCAAATAAACACATTACGCATATTGTTAGTCTTTTAAATCAATACACTTGTTTACCATATATTGGCAGATGTTATCAAATTGCACATAATATGAATTAATATACAGAATATGCATATGGTATTCATGCACACTTGCAAAGAGCTATCTATCCTACAACAGCAACAGAAGATGTAAACTACTCCCGCTATGGCTCATCGAATTACCTAAGTTTACGAACACATAACCCTCCAACCAATAGTGCGACATACACAACAATAACGTCTTGCACATTTACATGATGTAAACTACATATCTATAAAGTTCATGTTAATATGCGGAAAACTGAGAGACTAGTTTGTCCCACAAAGTAAACATGTACAGTGATGTAAGTATCACAAATGTGCCTACGTTCAACGGCATATTACTCTTCAAATAATATGGCGACATACACGAAAATAACGTTTTGCACTTCTACTTATTACAAACAACATATCTATGAAGTGTCATGTTGTAAGCCCGAAAACTGAGACACAAGTTGGCGACACAATTACACGTCGGCAGCGATAGACCGACCGACCGACACGGTTATTCCAGTATAACCCTCTCCTTGAAAATAAACATCGTTTGCTGGGGTATAAAAATATACACTTAAACATGTCCGACTCAAGGATGCATACGTTTCATTATCGTGATAACAATACTTGAAGTACTATTTCACATTTAAATTTTGCTCATCATGAGTTTTTATACAATACATCGAAAGCCTTACCATCAAGTCCAAACTTAAATAAAGTATTTCAAATAATGAAGATTTTCACGTTTTGGAATACGCAACATTGTAATGGAATGAAATCACAAAAGATAGTGTAACAATTTACGCTTAAAGGTGTAAAATAAGCATCATTTAAAATAAATACAATGATCAAAATGATTTCTGAGCGAGTTCTTTGAACATGAGGGCAAAATGACCTAAGTCTCTCAACTGATACCACACGATTTATGGTAAGTAGTATTCCCAAGGTTCCACATTTTACTTTACTGATCAAACACCTTTTGCATTACCACAATCATTTTCTAACTCAGCCCCGATATCGTAATCGAAATTTAAGTGATATAAACATGTTTCCCGATGAGTGGGTCAAACATGTGACTTCTAGAGTATTCAAATAGTTTAACTATTAGGAAAAAGGACCCGTCCCATGACGGAAATGTGTTTCAATGTTTTGCAGTGGTAAGGAACACATCGCAGTCGTCGGAGAAATAATAGGAACAATCATTAGAAGCAATGTTCAGAGCAAGTTTCATGAAGATTGCGCACACACATGTGACTTCAAGAGTGTTTATTAGTTTTTTTAATTTGACGTTGATATCTTCTTTTTGACCCCACGTGACCCAGTTTTAAACTCGGCCGAGATATGATTGGGACATATGTTCTAATAAAGTTTCATGAAGTTTGGGCAATAAATGAGGCATTTATAGTGCTTTTTATTTAAAATGACATAGTGACCTAGTGTTTTACCCCACATGGTTTAGTTCAAAGCTCTACCGAGATACCATGGTGACAAATGTTCGGACCAATTTCCATGAAGATTGTGAAATAAATGTGGCCCTTCGAGTTTTCACAACTTTATTAAACTTGACTTTGCTTTGCTCTCAAGTGACTCACTTTAAAACGCGTCCGAAATATGATTACGATAAATTGTTTAATCAAGTTTCATGAGAAAAAATGCGGCCTCTTGAGCATTCAAATGCTTTTTTTACTTTGTGCTGTTGACCTTGTTTTTGATCTCACGTGACCCAGATAAAAACTCGTCTAAGATATCCTTGGGACAATTAATCGAACCAATTGTAATGAAGATTAGGCAATAAATGCGGCCTCTAGAGTGATCAAAAGGCAAATGTTAAAAAACCCACGACGGTCGAGGAACGACGGACGAGTTACAAAAGACGATTTCGAACGTTACCCATGAGCACGTCATGCTAAGGTGATCTAAAATACTGTATTGTTAAGTTGGGATTTGAACACACACATATTATTTCTTACCTTTATTATCGAAAATAAATTTCTCTACTTTATTAAAGTTGTTTGGCTCTAAATGTTTTTTTAATTCTGCGCTGTTTTCTTCTTTTTTTCGGGCTGCTTCAGATTCTGCCGATTCTGAATTTTCAATACCACTGTCTTTGTTTTCTTTTGGAATGGAATGGTCAGTGTCCTTTGTAGCCATTACTCATTTCAATTCTTTAGTTATTTTAAAGAACTGTTTCTGCCGTCGAATGTTGAAAAGGACCTTTTTCGACTGCCACACTATACACCTGAATTGAACGATACAAACTGTTTTCATGTAGATAAACACTGTAGTTAAAGCGTAAACCTACTCTTTTAATGACTTCTATATGTTGGTGTAGTAATAGTTGCAAAGTGTTATATGAAACTATAGTATCTGTTGGAGATGTACATAGTTTGATTTACAGCAAGGCATTCATAATAGTTGAGAGATCCTGGTAGATATAATGATATTAAGGTTTGAGTCGACCGTAAACTACACATTGATTGTTTAAGCTGATATCCACGCGTTTCTCTCGTGGTGTAGTATTATTTATTCAGTGTTTAATAAACCCATTTCTATGTTGGCGATATAATTTCAACAAGCAAATTCGTTGAATTGATATCCCCCGCCAATTTCAATTTTGTGACAGACGGAATGACGGACGGACAATGCCAATTCTTTAACCCTCCGCTTTTGGCGGCGGATAAAAGTGTATATCTCAACTTCATGAAATTACAAGTAATAACTTCAACACTTGAAACAATAACAAAGTGGTATAAGTGGATGCCGGTGATAAACTATGAATTATACATCAGCAGACATAAAAGTTACTTGAAGTGATAACACTATAATACATTTGAGCTACATACACACTTTATAATGTGGTGTCAATGTTCTTAACTTCCTTAAAACACAAAACTTTTGATTTATGTTAGTGGACACAAAAGTGCGAGCATGGTAATTAACACTTAAGGAAATCACACATAAAAGGAATCAGCGATAATGAAATCAAGGGATAATATTGAGTACTTTCTTACTTTATTGTAATTCATTTACTTTGCTTTTACATTACCAAACATTTACTTTTCCACTTTTCCATTCAATTAGATCAATGGCATGCATAACATATTTACAAACCAAAGTTTAAAATACATATTCTGTAAGTTTTGCACTATTATACATTATCTTACAATAAAAATCTTTAACCTGGTATATCTATCGTTAATGGAATTTCAAGTATTTTAATAACAGATAGTTGTATAAATTACAACTGTACATAAATCTATTCATGTACAAAGTACGAATAACAATGTGATATCATTGAAAGTCTTCTTCAGATGGCCTTCGTTTAATCCATCGATTTTTTTTGTGCAATTTGGAAAAGTACAATGTGAACTAGGAAAAGCCCAGAAAACTCTAAAATTGGTGAAAATTCGAGTCGTAAAATCTTCATATTGGGAATTATGAGTCTTTTTAATTGCTTGGTATAAACTGCACAAACCAATTCAAATATTCATGTACATGCATTTTTGATTGAATTGTTCAATTTCAATGCTCATTTAATTTGCTTTCTTGCAGATATGACACTTTTGGAACGAAATTGACAAAAAAATCCTTCCTTTTGGATTTTTTTTCTTAATCAGCAAAAATTTCCTCAATTGGGCAAGTCCCCTTTACGGGTACTTTATAAAGAAGGAAAAAAATCATTGTTTCATTATCAAAGTTACCTGGAGTTCCACTATTTTAATTAATACCTGGTTAAAGACTGTTTTAGTTTTTTTTGTGGGGTTTAAGTCAAATGCTTTACAAATAACATGTAAATCATGTACCATGCTATTTTATCACCCATTTTTGCAAGTAACCAAGCAATATTTTTTTCTTGTTGTAAAGCTTTCCACAATTTAACTAAAATTATTATGTATATGGCCAGGCCACATTCATCACAGTATTTTGTTCACCTTGTATCAATTGACGTGACGTTAAACAGCAATATGAATGAAACATGAACATACACCGAATACAAAGAAATGAATGGTCCAAGATTTTGTGGTATTCAACAACGTTTACTCCGCTGATTTGGTGAAGTATATGATAAACATGTCAGAAGTAGGTCAGCCTTCATCTCAATGTAACTGAGATATTTTTGATGAAAAACTAGGCTTATCCTTATGCTTGTTAAAACAGGGACTGCTTTCATCTACAATTGAATTCACAAGATAATTAAATTTGAATTCTAATTAATACAATCAAATCTTTTTAACAAGTTTTAATGATGCAACATTATAAACAGTTCACTGATAAATGTTTTAAAACATTTTATACTTGCACAGCTTTTATTATTCTACCAAGATACACTACACTTTACACAAAGATTGTTCATGTCCAATTCAACTGTTTAGCATTTAATATTATTAAGAAGTGTTCAACACATATATATGCTGCATCATGCGAAAATGGGTCTGAAGCCATATGCGACCAGAAAAGCTCCCGACGAGCCTGTACATACAAGAAGTCTGATCAGGAGCTATCCTGTCTGCTAATTAGACCATTAAACCTTGTGTGACTTTATAGTTGACAGCTTAGCTCCTGATCAAATTACACAGGCTGGTCTGAAGCAACGCCAGCCTCACATAGCATAAGACCCATTTTTACATAACAAGGGTCATATATTGATGAAAAAGAACTCTACACAGTTTCAACATTGATGGGATTTTTTGGTGCTTCTACACATTTGTTCTTGGACTATGAATCTGTGCGGTATAAGATGATATCAAATTACTTTGTTATGCATTTATAATTCATTTCATGGAATGTTTTAAATCAAAATGACACAAATAAAATTTTAATACATTATTGTATACTGGTTTTAGGTTATATTTATAGTTAAGTTTAAAAATAAATAGCAATCCATACTGACAGACCATCGGGCCACAATTAAAATATTGTTGTTTTTCCCTTTACCGACCCTAGATTTTACAGGTGGGTAGGTAGGTAGGACAATTATTTTATTTTATTTGAGAAATTATATTTTTAATATACTTATAGTCTATGAATATTTATAACACTGGTATTAAAGCACTGTTGCAGTGTAAGAAGTCCTATGTAGCTTAACCATATCTTGTTTGCTGTTTTCTTGCATATATTAATATCAAATGCATGCTTGTGTGTTATTACATCAAATATGTGTTCAATAAATGATGTTAATTGCTCTGAATGTAAATAAAATATCTACAATAAGGAAAACATCAATACCACTTATTGTAACAAGATATTTA
>VMBQ01002562.1:8925-90760 GCA_007657795.1 Dreissena rostriformis | reverse complement strand
ATGTCTCCACAACCACACAGGACATTTTTGTAGTCAACCTGAAAATGAAATTAAGAAGCCTTCAGAAAAAAACACATAATCAAACACTCATTGCACAACTGCTTAAATAATAAAATTCAAGATCTATAAATTTGTATTAAACTATAAAGTTAAATTTAGATTTATAACATGCACAGATAAAACAATAACATAAAAAAGTAAAAAAAATACTCTCAAAAATAAATTTGTCAACAAAAAAGTATTACCTTTCCGAAAAATAATTTGATGGGTTGATGTGAAGCTGTGCCGGGATGCAGAGGGGGGGGGGATATCTTGAGTTTGTTGAGAGGCAGAGAAAGACTCGGATCAGTGCAACTGACGATAGTAGAACTGTGCGGCCAAGAATTTGGGTAGATATCATGACCCATGGAATCTGTGGTCGCAACTTTCTGCAATTAAAAGAAAAATATTATTATAATAAAATAAATGAGATAAAATTTCTATAAAGAGTTTATTAATAACATTTTTATGGCACAACTTGAACAAATTACAACTTTAATAGACACAATATATTATAACAAAATGAACATGTATAAACGCCACTTTATATAAAAAATAATTAAGAATTTCTTTAAAATTAAAATATTTTTATTATTGACTCAGGGCTTTTTGGGTTTATTAAGGGAATAGGCGTTTTTCACAAATTTGAGAAATTTGCAACTCAAATTTTCACAATTTAATGAAATTCACAACTCAAATGTTCACAATTTAAAAAAGTTTGCAACTCATTTTCTCACAATGTTGATCAGTTGGCGGCACAATTTTGAACAGTTTTCGACTCATTTTCTCACAATTTTGTACAGCGCGCAACTCATTTTTCCCCAATTTTTAACAGTGCACGACTCATTTTTCTACAATTTTGAATGAACAGTGCGTGCGTAAAAGTTTTCCAAATTTTGAACAGTGGGCGACTCAATTTGTTTAATTTTGTACAGCGTGTGACTTATTTTTTCACAATATGGTACAGTGCGCGACTCATTTTTCCACAATGTTGAATGAACAGTGCGCGACTCATTTTTTCTCCAATTTTGAACAGTGCGCGATTCATTTTTTTTTCAAATTTTGTACAGCGAGTGACTCATTTTCTCACCATTTTGAACAGTGCGTGCCTCTTTTTTTCACAATTTGAAGAGTTCGCGACTCATTTTTCCCCCATTTTAAATAAACATACGCGACTCTTTTTTCCCCAATTTTGAACAGGACGCAACTCATTTTTTCAAATTTTGTACAGCGCGTTACTTATTTTTTCACAATTTTGAACAGTGCGCAACTCATTTTTCCATAATTTTGAATGAACAGTGAATGACTCATTTGTTTTCCACAATTTTGAACAGTGAGCGACTTATTTTTTCAAATTTTGTACAACGCATGACTCATTTTTTTACAATTTTGGACATTGTGGGACTCATTTTTTAACAATTTTGAAATCAGAATGAACAGTGCGCAACTAATGTTTTCCCCAATTTTGAACAGTGCGCGACTCATTTTAAAAAATGAATGTTAAGTCTTTTTTTTCACAATTTTCAACAGTGCGCGACTCATTTTTCCACAATTTTGAATGAACAGTGCGCGACAGTAGGATAACTGGCACTGGTCGTTGGTTCATCAGTATGAGAATGGGTGTAAGAAATACCACAAATAATAAAACATGTGTATTTAAGCATGTATATTTAAACAAATAAACTTACCAACCACTCGGCCAGGACACATATGGTGCAGAAGCTGCGGGATTCAGGATGCTCTCCCAGGGATATTATGCAGATCAGGTCACACTAGCAGGCATCTTATGTAGGGATTTCCCAATTGTGAAGATCATATTAATAATTAACCTCAGCAATATATGTCTCCACACACAAAAATATGTTCATTTATTTTGTCAGTCAAACAACAATTAATCCATCATGTCATCCGGAAAGTCCCAAAACACGATGCAAAACCAAAGCATCTTTGTGTCGTCTCACACAGCTGGCAGCGTCGCTGAATATTGCACAAAAACAGCTTCCTTTAATATGAAGTTCCAGCGACTCGAAATCCACAAGCAGTCGCGTTCCCCACCCACTTTGACTTCGCACGTGAAGGGCTGTTTTTCGAGTAAACCGTTAACATCTCACAACTAAACGTATACTACGGAGATAAACAAGTTGAAAAATAAATCACTGTGACCAATTCCAATGTGCACATTTCGTTAAAATCACGTTCCATTTTGTAACTGTCTTTATTGTTTCAATTTTTCACACTACACATTCGCTTTGACTTTGAGTTTGAAAATAGCCGTACGTGAAAGTACATGTGCATGTCGATTGTGTTATTATAAAACATATTGTAAATGTATTTTTAGTGCAAACATTGTAATTTAAAGTATCGATTTCTCACTTCATTTTTTTTATTTTGTTAAATTATGTGCGTTTCAAAGTTATTGTTTGTTGTTTACTTGCGAACTATTTCTTACAAATATGCATTGCAGAATTTGCCCAAGTAGCGGATGTAATCAGGCCGCTTCATTTGCGAATTTTACTACCGTACATCAATAAAATTTAGCGGTTGTTTGTTTTTTGTTATCTTGTTTATATTTTCTTATTTGATTCAAATGTGGCATAATAAATAGAATATATGGTAGGTGACTTTTGACATCATGTGATATCAGACTCGTCCGATATGGCGTGTTAAAAGGCTCGGCAAGCCTCGCCTTTTCCTACGCCATATCGGCCTCGTCTGATATCACATGATATCAAAAGTCACCAACCATATATTCTCTATATATGTTCAGCACTTTCGATTCAACAATTTACCTGGATGTCTTACAGGTAAAACGTTACATACCGCATATATATTTACATGAATTTTCCTCATTTTCCTCATCGCGTGGTCTACTTAAAATTCGCGTTTTTATTTTCGTAAATATAAAACCTAGCAATTTTGTAAAATGCAGACAGTAAGCTCCAGCGAAGCAGTTATCGCCCTGTAATGGATATTGCGTAGTAGCTTATAAGTTATGGTATGCATGCATGCATTTAATGTAGTTCATTCGCCTGTATGTGTCTTTTCAGGTGACTGTCGATTGCTGAAATTTGTAATCGAATTTTGAATTAACTCAAGTTAATATGTCAATGATGTTTTAGTTTGTTAATTCTTACTGTGTTGCTTTGAATGATATTTTTTATAATTTATTTTTAATTTGCATGTACATGATATCCTTCTCTTACTTAGCTTAAGCATTATTTATAGGTCGACTGCACATGCGTTACAATTATCTTGCGCTCTCTTATGTTTCCATATTTTAGAAAACGTAGTTTAAAGTTAAATAAAAAGTTTCGTTGCTTAAAGTTCGCGCCGAAATATCACGTGACCCGTTCATAAATTTAGCACTGGAATTCGGAGGTATATCTTGTTATGAAAATCGGGCAGAATGGTGGAGATTCGTAGCGTGTATAATTAACTTTATTTTTTATAATACATAGACGACGAATATAGATGTAATTGTATTTATGTTGATTCTGATATATATTGAAGAATGTTTATAATTTGTCAAAATATAAAATTTATTAAAATTATCAAATCAAATTGCGTACATTACTGTTGATCCTAGTCCATTTTTTTTCCCTAAATAATTCGGTTGCAAAATATCACAAGCCACGCTTATGTTACGCTCGGTTGTATTTGTGAGCCACCCATTGAATCAAAGTCACTTACATGTATTGTCTGTATCGTGTATGACCGCCTTCAGATACAATTTCAGTTTGGCATCTAACTCGCATCAAACAATGTACCTTTGGAAAGAGCGATGGTTGACACTTTTCCCGCCCTCAGAAGCAAAAATGCTAAAGATTTAAGATATAAATGGACAACGTGAAGGCAGAATTTAGATGTTTGTTAGAGATCCCAAACGTGCTCGGTCGGGTTAAGGTCTGAACTGTTAGAAGGTCACGGTCAAATGTAAAAGTGATTTGCTTGCAGCATAACATTGAAGCTCTTACCGCATACCATTGTGCATCTCTTGTTTATTTATTCCCCTATGTGCGCTCGCGCTCATTATTAAGAATCTAGCAGCCATTTCCTCTTGATATCGCTTGTGATAAGGCTGGCTTGCATAAGTACAATGCGTATTGTGCAATGCATGTAATTGCCAGCCCACAGCGTGATCGATCCTTTGTCATAACTGTCAGCTTTTAGAACAAATTAGTTTATGTTAAGTTCAACCTCAGAGGGGATAATCATGACATGACATGACAGTAAAACAAATGTATTTAATGGTGTAAGCAAAACAACTCATACTGTTTTAGAATAAACCAATTTTCATCTGTTATATCCCATAACGTTTTTTTATTCCCTGATGATAAAGATTCTTAGCTATATTACAATCCGTGCTATTTTTATGAAACTTTTTCGAATGGCTACAAACAAGCTAGTTTGAAAAAGCATAAGCATTTATTATGTTACTATATGTTTTTATCGATACAGACAATGAATATCAGGCCATTTAAGGTCTTATAAACTCACCAGAATATAGCTCTGATAGTTTTTTAGCATCCACTGTAATCTTGTAACGCTAAGTACAGATACGGTTCCAATTTAACGATCGGCAAAATGATAATAGGCAATTAATTTAAACTACATTTAGTTCCCAAATATGACATAAATGATAATCGTTTTATACTTACCTGTGTTGTCAATGCATTTCTACCATAAAATTACGAACTCAAACTTTCTCGGACTGAATATAACTCGACAAAAATAGCTTTTATTTTAATGCTTTCCACTGTATGATGAATAGCTTTGTCAATTATTTTTTAACGTTGGAGCATTTGTCATCGTTACTGTGATTGTAGTTGAAATGAGAAATCTCCTATAATATAAATATGTTAGGAAAGTTATGTACTGTTTACTGTATTGTAAATGGAGAACATTACCTAAACAAACAATACAAATTATTTTTGTGTCATAACCATGACCAATATTTCTCAAAGATGGTAGCTGGTCCAGTTGGGGCTCATGGCAGAGCTGTTCTGTTACCTTCGGAGTGGCTCGTAAGCTCATTGTCCGGGAAACTCAGAGTCGTTTGCTGTTTGCGTAAACACACTAGTATATGTGAAGTAGTTTTCAATGTCTTTATCCAAAATGAAAAGGCGCTATAAAATTGTTTCTGTAAGAATATGCGTTTTAAAACAATAAACGTTAAAAGTGACCAATATGTGACATAATGGTTAATATTTTTAATTTGTTTTTTATTTGAATTAACTTATCCGCCTCATATTACGCAAGATTCAATGGTACAATATGCTGGCAATTTATGCTGGTATACTAAATCATAGTCAACTCTTTCTCATCTTTGTTTTTGTTATAAACCCTTCCCAGACTGCATAATTATAAGCTGAACAGACAGAATAGCCAACATTCATTTGCAAATATTAGATAAATAAACCATTGTGTTCCAATTCGTATGCGATATCATTCACTTATATTATTTCAAAATGTCGATAACTTTTATCCAGTCCGATAAAACTTATGAAACGGGTTTAAAAATAATTTGCGCTCTTTGTTTATTAATTCGTATAAATATTTTAAAGTTCATGTTGTTGTACGAATTCTATTTGTAATGATAGTTTTTCATACAATTTTCATTTAAGGGTTTTAATAAATTTCCAATGTATGTTTTGCACATTTAATTGCAATAATTAAAAAGTGACCCTAAACTAATCCCATTAACTGTACTAAAGAATGTTCGATGAATTGGGTCCAGTGAATACTCCGTTCAATTCACAATTAAGTGTTATTTCTCTACACAGTTATCCACGGATCTTAGGATCCACGTAGATGAATATGTCCTTAAAGTGAGTGTATACGTTTATGGCGACATATATTTGGTAATACTTCACCCTTACAAATTAATATTGCTTTTAATTTGGATGTTTGCTTTCGATTCTAATCATAGTTCATGTATTATATTCCAGGTACTGTGTTCATGTTTAACGCTCACGGGCTCAAAGTGTTGTCAAATTTTGTTAATTCATTTCAAACTGTGATCTTTAACGGAGGAAATGCGTACAACTCGAGCACTGGCCACTTCATTGCTCCCGTGATCGCCTTTATTACTTCACAGTCCAAATATGCAGTACATCCGGGCCTGTTATTGTTTTCTTCATAGAGAAATGAGATGTACGCATGCGCGGCGTGACGCGTCTGTCAACTACATATCAACACCATCAAGCCGAGAATTTATGTACATCCGGTATCACATCAGTGAATCTTGGCAGGAATTAGCACGTTTGGGTGTGAATGAACGCTCGCTACAGCACAGACAACGTAATGTAACTATTTTGGCTTGGCACTCATTTTCCGGTACACTCATTCAAGAAATTTGATGAATATGTGTTTGGTGGTGTCGAAATAAATTTACTGAATGTGTGTCGTTTTTTGCGCTAATTAATTAAATTCAGTAAAGTTTTAAACTGAATAAATGCCAAAATGCACATCTAATTATCTTATCGAAACACAACTGAACATGTTTTACGCACCGTATTCGTATCAGTCAAACATTATTTGTATTTAAAACAATTTGAACAGATACTGAGATACCTGCTAATGTGGAAACATAGAAAATAGAAAGGTGGGGTTGGCATGCACATTTTATGTGAACTGGTTGCTGAGCACTGTTAAATGCCCCCCATTGCTTCACTTGGCGGCACATACTCAGAGTAAATGGCTGAGTCTTTATATATTTGATCGTCTTCCATCGCCTTGGAAAAAGCGTCTACCACGTGGTTTCTATTAACTGGACATCCAGTGTCCTTTGAAAGCGTCGTTTCCAATGAAGTCTCATCGTCAAATTGTTCGTACGATTCGTCGTCCGAAGGCTTTGGTATAGGTTGTGTTAAACTATCATTTTTCAACTGCCTTGCTGAATACACTCCTTTCGTTAGATCAGTTTCGTCTTCTAAGCAAACCTCGTCAGAAAACATAGCTAAAATGTAAAACTTATTATTTTAAATACTATTTTAACTTTCATCAATTTGTATTGATCATCAACACTTGTTCTGTTATGTTCTCTATACTTATCATGTACTTAAAATGACAGATTACAGAAAAATAAGTGAGAATATAAGTATGCGTTGTTGTCTTCTGTTGCTTGGTTTATCTATGTAATAGGTGGGAAAATATATACATACTAATCAGTGATACAGCATGATACAAAAAAAATTATAAGCAATCGAACCTGTTTGATGTGCACACGCTTCCAATTCTTTCATCCTTATAATCGCTATGTCCTTCCGCTTGCTTTTTAACCGAGCATTGAGTTCATCTAAGGCCTGGACGATGTCTTTTCTCTTGGGTGTTTCATTTTGCAATTCGCTGTTTTGTTATTGAATTTTCTTTAAATAGTCATCAAAAGTGCCTCGTTCTTTTAATACATCAATTATTAGAAAATCTTCAGTTAACGTCGATCGGTCTGGGCTCCGAAGCGTTGTCTCTGTCATCGTCTCTTTGTGTTCACGAAACACAACTTGAGTATATTGGATTTTCCTCGTTGTATGGCTTGATGGCGAACTTTGAAGAGCTTTAAAGGAAATAGCATGTAAAATCCATAACGTAAAATTAACAATCAAACATACACAATGATTTATTACGCAATATATACAACTGACGTTCATACATGTAAATCACAATACATCATAAGTTGTGCGCTAATTGACCAATGCTAATATTGTTTAAGGACGCGGATATTTCATTTGTACCCACTATCTTCAAAGGTTTGAATTATCGAGCGTGCGTACATGTAAAGTACAACACATCATTAGTGTGCTAATTGGCCGCTTCTAAAACATATTAGGGCAAGTTTATTTTTGCGCATGCACAATAACTTTTTTAAGGGTTTGTATTAGTTACACGGCTTCTTACTGACCCGTAGGGTGTGATACAGGATGAAATTTATATTGAGCTAGAGCGTCGCTAACATGTTTCAAATCGTGCGGGGTCAGTTAGAAGCCGTGCAACGAATTTATCTTACCTCGGAGTATCATTCTTTGGGCTGAAGACTGCAGTATAAGCATGAGGCGGTATGAATCTAACTAATTTATGAAATTCTTATTAATTGACTATGATATTATGCATCATATTTCAGTGCAATTAAAAAACATTTATAAACATATTTTCAAAAGCTTGCAAGCGGAGACATATTGTATGTTCATTCGTGGAAAGTTAAAAAAAGACTAGCAAAGAGAAGTTACTACTTTTGTAATAATGACAGCCTCCAATTTATTCTTTTTATTACATAAGACTTTTTGAAATAATGGTATTGTAATGTAATAATGACATACTACACTGTGATAGTGGTAAATACTGGAACAAGCACACACCTCCGATTTATGTGTACACATCAACACCTTACTCATCTTAAGACATGTACATTTAGTATGTAGACACAACTGCTAATTAATGTCAAATCATCCAAGTCAGATAAGAATATAAATTGATATAAGTAGTTTAGCGAAGGTCATTTGGTCCTACTACAATAATCCGACAAGCTAGTATTACTTACGCGGTGGTCGCGGTGGTACCCACTCTGAAGTAACTTCTATCTTCAAAGATTCATCCATTTGCTTTTCTGATGCATCTTCAGAAGAAGAAAAAATAATCAAAAAACTGTCAGCGCATTAGAGACGGAATAATCAAGTAAATTTGAATGTTAGAATTATACCACCCAAAATAAGGGAATCTATGTCTGGATTAGTTTGTAAGAGTTTGAACCGCATCTTATACTTGTATACATATGAAAATAATTAGAAAGATTCCTTGCGAAATTCATTCGTTATTTTTACGTTAATCATGTTTCGAAATAATTATTCTGCAAGCAGTTATAATTACTCACGGGGCCGTCGAGGTGGGAAGGTCGGAGCCAGGTGGCAGTATGTAGTAGCAACTAACTTTAAATATTCGTGCATGTGCACACCTGTTGAATCTGTAGAACAAACAATACAGTCATAAAGAAATTATCTGAAAGTAAAAATGATTACCATGCTTTATTTATTCATCATACACATACGTTTGGGTTTTTATTGTAATAAAATCGTATTTTTACGTGAACGCTAGTTTCTGTAAATCATAGACCAGTTACTTTTACCTTCGACATATCTTGAATTTTCGCCATTGGTAATCTAGAGAATGTATGCGAGTTGTTCGCAGGACTTCGTATTGACTCTGCATCAAGCGTCTGATGTGACAAGACGGTGATGGTAAAAACATCTTAAAAGTGATTCGAGCCAACCTCCGCCAATAGCATGACGTCTTCATCACCACGTGATAGTAAACTGTCGTCAAACGCTTCCCATTTATACAACATGTTATTTGCTATCACAGCTTTTGGTTGTGCAAACTGTTGTTGGTTTGAATTGTTTATTTTAAGATCATCATACAATTCCTTTGAGTATGAGTCTAATCCACTGTCTGAACCGCATCCAGATTCTATCTTCTTTCGGTGAGTCTCTTCTGACAAGGAATCTACGGGGCTAAATGTTGCATTTGTATCGTCATCGACATCACTCATATCGCTTAAATCATGCCCTATAATATGATCGAAGTCACCATCTTTATCGTCATCTTTTTCTTCCTTATAAGTCAGGTTACTTGTGTCTCCGTGCCATTTATTTGAACCGTAATTTGCTTCCGCTTCGATTTCATCGCCTTTTTTACAAGTTTCACCTATGAACTGATTGCAAGGATTTTCCCTACGTTTTATCGTATTACGAGCGAGAAATTTGTTTATGTTTGTTTCATTGTTGCCGTCTGTTACATTAAAAAGTTAATTTAACCAACCACATCGTAATCAGTACTGGATGGAACATACATTTATACAATGCAAACTAGTTCACATACGTCTTTTATAGCTACACACGTTCAAGTCACAGGAGAAATGTATTTACGATGACAACACTTTCCGAAGGTTTAATTAATACAAAGAGCGTGTAACATATTCATTTTCTTGCTTCCAGTACAAATGTGCACCTCTTACATGTCATTCTGTTGTAATATTTGATATTCTGCTTTTAACTGAGTACATACATTTAGCCAATCTAAGAATCTAGAGAGTTTGCATGTGTTTGTTAGTTTTTTAAAGTAGACCAGGAGTTAACTAAATATATATTTCGACCTGATTTTTGATGTACTTACCGTTTAGAATTTGGGGTATATTGAGCATCGCCACAGCTTCTTCGTGATTACCGGTATTGACAAGTGCCTGAACAAAGTGGCTATACCAAAATGCGTGCGAGTTGGGTAGACACTCCAATAAGAGATCTGAGAGTGCCAATCTTCCAAAATGTTTTCTTTCTTTTATGCGCATTACTGCCTGACTGTCCAAAATTCTCACACCATATAGATAATCCAGAAGCTGTATTGGTTGAATCAACATCAAAAGGAAACGTGAAAATACCTGCATTTAAAAGACCTGATAGGCGCCGCCCGTAGGTATTGGGCCTGCGAATAGCTTAGCCACGTTCCCATATCCTTGTAAATAAACGTGTTTATTTTAAATAGCACTATATTTTTATGTAAGATAATCACGGCTTTTGAAGGAATATTGATATAATTAAGTCATCATATGGCTTATCTAAAGAAATGTTGAGTATGTTTCGAAACAAAACATGTATCATTTACAACCTTCTTTTGAAGATTTAGTTTTTTTACTCGTCAGTTCAACAGCAAATAGGTCGAAAGTTCTAAATACCTGTTTTTTGTTAAGCAACACAAAAACCCATCCAAAACGAAACTTTTCTGGTTTCTTGGAGTTCATTTAAAATCATGTAAATAGCAGCTCTTGGATCCCGATCCGCAATCGCAGATAATCTTGGTGAACATTCTAATAAACAAGCGTTTAATTGAACAACGAAGATAATTGTTATAATGGGAAAAAAACGTTATCATAAACATGAAGAAACAATCGTGTATATACCTTAAACTTCTAAATCATAACCATTATATAATACTTTTCTCCAAAGAGTAAGTTAAACACACACAGAATAAGTAAAACAACCATGCAAACATTGTTCTCATTTATGCAATACAACTTTTGCAATGGCTCGTGAGTGTAACTACCGATATATATGTGTGATCTTATATTCTGAAAACGTTGATAACATATAAATATGCAATGATGTGTGTATAATATACTTAATACCTATAAACGTTAGTTCTGTGAGTATGGATCCGACATGTATGGTCTTGGTCCAAGGTCGCAAGATCGTAGCATTTTCCTCGTATTTACTGATACAGCTTTCGTCTTCGTTGTTGAATGATTTGTCGAGCCCTGTCATCTTTAAATGTGGAGAAGCAAAGAATCCGTGAACATGATATGATTATGTATCGTATTGTATTAACATCGACTGCAGATACACTGTATTTCATTATCTAATTGAATGAAGAATAACATTCAAACATATCATCTACGAGTAGGTCGTAATTACTTAAATACTCATCGCATTATATTAGTTAATTGATTGTATAGGGTAATTCATGTCTGTTATGGTCTCCCATACCTTTTGAATGTCGACGCATTTTCTTGGTCCTTCGAGTACTGTTTCCTTGACTTCCCGTTTTCCTTTAGTCTTGGATGCTTTGTTGGCAGGCGTGCTTTTATTGGGAGTAGGCTCGTTTATATTTGGAGCACGACGGATCCAAGACTTATCCATTTTTCATCGAACCTTTACTTTTTGTAATGGTGGTGTGCGTTTCCTGTTTGTAAGCACATTTGTTTTAGTGTTTGTTAAGATAGAATCTGAGTTAATATATAAAATGGATTCTATTTCAGGTTATTTTTAATAATTTCATTAATACATGTAGTGTAGTTGTCATTTTCGTCATTCAAACGTCAAACATAACGGTGTGTATTTGTTAAGAACGCAGTATTTGGGAAACCAATATAAACCTGTTCTACCTTTAATAAAACTTGAAATTTGAAGGAAGTGATGAATGAACACGAGTGAATACATTTCGATAATTAACCATATTTTAAGAATTTGAGTTTCATATTATATCTTTGAATATAACAAAATACTATAATATATATAATGTAAAATGAACAATTATAATCGTACCTTACTAAATATCACATTGGTGTGGTTTCACGTTTATCAGACCTGAAATGTTCGGTTTAAATTAATGATAGATAGATATATAGATTTATTTCAGTATAATGACACAACATGATAAAACATATCTACATACATGATAAAATAGTAAAACAATAAACATGTATGAGAAATGAAACCATGTCATTAACATTACACCAAGGATTACACAAAAAAAGAGAACTTAATCTCTTATTTCCATTGTGGTCCTTGGATATTGATGGTATTGACATAGAGAGGCATGGGATGAATATCACAGATTTGAGTTATGAAAGACAATCATTTGCATAAAAAAGTAGACATATAAAAATGTGGGTAAATTAAAAACTATCTACATGGATCTAAAAGGATTATTACATATTAAGAAGATGAGTTTTAACTGACAACTTGATATAAGCAGGTGTACGCACTGTCATCGGTTAAAACCTTGTTTATAAAGTGTGTTTTTTTAACTTCCTGATTTAAGATCTACTGAATCGGAAAAATGTTAATCGAGTATGTATCGATTTAAAGGCTAAACATAGTACTAAATCGTCTGTTCAAATATTAAAAAGATTTTTTTTCACAGTTTGGCGAAATGACAATTTCCATAACAATTGACACATATTCTAAAACGAATGAATGCATTATGTTTAACAAGCTAACAAACACTACTAAGTTAGAAAAATATTAATTTTATGCATTAATTCAGGGGTAATCATCAATCGAAAACGGTAAAATTATCGAACGTAATTAACGCTTGCTATCGTTTAATTTTATACGAGTATAACTATTATTAATTTGGCGCTTACATTACGCTGATTATATCAAAAGCCAGATTGGTCAAGTGGTGGCGCGTAAGCTTTTGCTGGGCAGCGTTCGAATCACAATGATGTCAAACGTTTGAATGATCAGGTTTTCGTTCTATTATAATATTATACACTAACAACAGAATTTTGTAAATAAAAATAAAACACTTTTTAAAGAACTACGAAAATATGTGGACTTGTCCTTTAACATCAAATAGACTCCATTTTGTATTTACTGTGGTCATTTTGATCCCTCGAATTGAACTAGACACCAAGTAATCGCATCTTCTGTCTTTCTTGTATGTTTTTTTTCAGAGCTAAGTTGCGTTTATTTTAATTGGATTTATCGTAAATAATATACAATTATATTAGTGTACAGTAAGAAGAAGTGAATCATACACGGACAGTAAATATTTCTTCAGTATACTCAGAGCTATTTACTTTTCTTTAGTGGTCTTTTCGGTGTATAGCGTTCTTTAGTAATGGAGTATTGGAGCCTTTTTATTGAAACGTGATAAAACTGACAGAGGCTTTTAAGACAAGATACGAGATATAGTCAATGTATTTGGCATTGTGTGTCTTTTTGGTCTTCTCCACATGCATTGACAACGGAACTGTATTATCTGTGTTGGAGGGAATTACCGTAAAATAAGTATATTTTACGACTTCATTTCGACATACTGCACTTTAAGAATGGTTCCAAACTTAATAATGGATATGCATATTTAAGGCCCACCCAACGATGTATCAGCTCTTCTTGTCTGTCACTGTCCATCGTCGTCGTAATCATCCATTTTCTTAACAAATTCTCCTCGGGATTTCAAACATGACAGTCAATGTTCTTTGACTGGTTCTTTAAAAACGCCTTCAAATAGTCGGTCACCATGACATTTAAGTCTTTACACAATGGAAAACGCGTGTATATCCAAAGTAAAGGGGATTGAACTGGAATCATAATGAGTGTCTGTCCATCTGTCTGTCCGACCGTTTGTCTGTACGTCGACACAAACGTGTCGGTAGGCGTTCTCCTACACTTTTCAACATTAAAAGTTGCGTTATTGTTCATTATGATTCGAATTTGTTCATGTGCGATTTCATCATTCTACTATAATTGTAAAGTAATGACCTTTTTCACACTTATACTCCCTATAAAATCATGAGTATTTATATCCATTTTTAGCTTATTATGTCTCTGAAACCACATGGCACACAGGTGTTATGTTTTGAATTTACTATTCTATAATTTTATCTACCTAGTATCCTCAAACTATGCCCTGGGGTAAAATCTGGCCACGCACTGAGGGTCAAAATGTCAATGTATACTTGAAGTAAAGCACACTAACTTAAAGAACTTTTTCTCATATTTTTGTTTAACCGAATCGTCTTCATATTTGAGTATTTTCAACTATATATATAATGTAGTTAAGATATAAAGAAAAGCTGTTGAGCAACTTGTAATGGTCAGACGCAATTTCATTTATTTGTTTACTTACTATTTAAGTATAAGAGGCTCGTTGAGAATTCCCATATTACTGGCATATGGGTTGAAATACTGTTGTCTACATGACTTTAATAAGCTGATGAACACAACAGATAATGATACACTATTGAAATTATGTACATACGTGTATAATCTTTTGAATAAAAATCAACACGTTGATATATTTTATATGTAAGATGATGTATACTGTTTTATGTAAAATACTGTGTATTTTTGGCCAAAGGCCTTTATTTTATTAATAAACTGAGTTGAGTTGAGTTGAGTTGAGCTGCCGAGTATTTTACAAGACACGAAACCTACTCATAAGGAAGCTGCTGTGCCTCCCATTTTTACCATCGAAACACTGAGCCGAGGTGTTCGACTCCCTTGTTGACATTGCCCTCTCCGTTTTGACCGTCTATAGGATAATATGCGAGAAACATGGTTAAGATCTTCACCTTGTCAGCCCAATGTCAATGTTTCTGAGTAATGCAAATAATTGATATATGTCTCATTGTTAAATTAAAGATATTTATAGAGGCGTCATTGAAATGGGATAGAGTTTCAAGCTGTAAAACTGAAACATATTGAAATTGCGTGAAAATCGGTCGGATCTTGGCGAAGACAGTTATTTATTTAATAGTCGTACTAGTTTCTTAATTTAATAAAGTCACACATACTACTTACACACAATAATTAATATCATAAACCTGCGTTTTTTAAATATGCATATTACTTTTAGTTGTATAACAAACAGTAATATACATGGCTTTCTCAATACGCTGCAAATACGGGTAAACTTAAATAACACAAATGTTCATAATTGTTCTTATAAACATGATGCTGTATTGTTGACAGATATGTCTTCCATAGGACGTTCTCACACATAACAGAACATAACAGACAGTCTATTAAGACTTATAAATAGATACATCGTCTTTAATACAAACAATTATAAATAAAGCACTGTCATGTGTCAAAATATAATAAATGTTACCAAATCAATAATTCAATATAAACAAATCATTTTTTTTGCAAAATAAAGAATAACCGATAAATACAATTTTATTGAAAAAGCGTAACAAATAGTGTATCCGGAAAGAAGTAACTTGTTTATGTTTAATAGTAATACATGTCGAATCCAACCATAGTGCAGTATAATGAAACATAATAAAATAATGATAATAATAATAATAATAATAATAATAATAATAATAATAATAATAATAATAATAATAATAATAATAATAAATGTTTTGAAGCAAATTAAAACTTGTACAATTTACTAACACGAGAGTCTTTTGATAAAAAGGTCATATTTCTAAATAAAACGTCGAATACCTATACAAGTGGAATCTGATATGTTATTCGAAATTATTCGGAGTAAACTTTAAATTTTATTTACATAAAATTGCAGTATATACTTATAAATAAGTAAAAGTTGTGCATGATTGTTTTATACGCGTGTTAATACAATACACATTTATTTCTAAACATAATAATCTAAAAAGAAAACAATCCAAAATTGTTTCTTTGAATATAATGCATGAATGTCATAATATATAGCTTTGTTAACATATGTAGTGTTGCCCTTATTTACGTTGAATGTTATTTATTTTTATAAAAACAAATAACTGAATCGTGATTGATAGGTAGTTCATAGATGCAATTGGAATCCTTAATCCTTGGTATATAAACAGTTTAAAACGTAAGGTGCACCAGCAGTTTAGAAACCGTATAAACGCAAGTGTTCCTTAGTTGCTAGGAACAACCTGCCAAACGCTGTGACACAACCCCTTTATACAAGACATTCACATAAATTCACAACAAACACGCTCAAATGAAAAACACGGTTATCACCGCCTTAAAACGGCCAATACAAAGTTAAGCAATGTGATACGGATTTTCAAACCAAAACATTAAAGTGACTATAAATAACCCCATAACATTATAATTCAAATAAAAAATGGCAATAAACGAGAATACGGTTCGATTTAATTACCATTAAAGTAGCATATCATTCAAAGCACAAGAACTGTACGAGTTTTGGGTCGTGCTGAAACGAAAACAAGTATCATACACAATACGACATTGGTTTTTAAAACATACTGCACATAAATAACCTGCTGTAATCTTACATGGATATCAGACAAGTAACACCGACAACTTCGACCACTTCGGCTGTGTTCCAGTATAGTGTTTGTCCCTAACGAATTCAACCGTGTTGAAGGAATCGCATTACAAAGTTAGATGGTATATATTCAAGTTACTTAATGATAAATGTTAACGTTTTAAATTAAATATTCATGCACGTTCACATCATTATTCAAATCATGTACTAAACCAATAGTTATTCTAACTAAACTGAACATAGTCATGTGAACATCTATTTGTTGTCATAATCTAACAAACTCAACAAGCCCATAATTTCTTTGTCTGAACAACGATTTGACAAGCCTTTGACGATATTCAAATGCATAGTTTTGCTTCGTCCTGGATCAACACCGACCCACACAGGAATAATACGTTCTAAATGGTTACCACCTCTAGTGTTGCCTTCCTTTATTAAAGACTCTATGCGATGCCGTCTATGTTTGTTCGCATTAAAGGCATGTGTAAAATATAAAAGAACGAGTCTGTATTGATCCAAAACTGTGCGATCGAGTTCCATTTCTGTTCGTCCAAAATCGGTTTCCGTTTCTAAAATGATAGTAGTTTGATTGCTGTGCGGCTCTCTATTCCAGACTTCTCGTACTCTTTCCCTAAAGTGGTCCGCGTCATTTCTGTCGTCGTGCTCATGCAAAATGATAATGTCCTTTTTAGTGGGTACTTCATCTATTTTGGAAATAGAAATAAGTATGACACAACGAATCTGCTCAAATTAGATTCGTTTTGATTTGCAAATCTTAACAATTCTTAAAATGTAGTCATGCCAAGTTAGCTTGACCGATGAATCACGTTTTCTGAATAAACGCACGTGTACGTTATTGCGTTTACGTTTTAAGGCATGTAGTATATCTGAAAGTTGCACTGTGTACTGTCTCTCAGTATTCCTTATCATAATATGAGCTAATGTGAGATCCCTTAAATACATATCGGAAAATTATCACAAATAAAAAGAAATAACTCTGAATGAACCTGTTCACGTTTTGGTAAATTGACAAAATTGAAAAATTATAAAGCGTTACAAACGCAATACGACTAAATAATTTGGAGAGTTGTGTTGTTATCGTTATATGTTGTGGCATAACGAGGATTGCTCTAAGGATCAGTGGTTCGAACCCAGATGTTTTTTTTTTTTTTTTTTTTNTTTTTTTTTTCTCTTGTTTTATACTTGAACTTTTTTGTCCCAATGTTAACAATTATTAATTTTAAGCATTAAATGAGAAACTTAAAAACATGCCAAAATCTGTGAACAAGTCGCTTTAATACTGATTAATGTTTACTCCACACACGAAAAATAAACGACGTACACTAATTCCGTAAATACGTTAGAGAAAACGTTCTGATGCTTGTTTAAAACTGTGACAGCAGATTATGGTCAATAACAAAGATTGTTAAAACCATTGCCCTTGGTTTAAAACCAGACTACACATGTGAGCGATCACAAGTTTTAAGAGTATTTGCAGACAGGGGGTACAGTTGAGAGGGTAGGGGTAATTTTTGCTCAAATTAAAATGAGTAACGGTTAATGTGTTCTTTACTTCATTATGTCATATCGGTGATGTTTATGCCGCATAAGGGGACCCAGTCTGGGGGCATATCGTAATGGCATAGTCCGTCCGTCCTTTCGTCCGTCGGTCGGTCTCGCTTCTTTTGCGGTTTGTAATTCGGGGAGTATTGAAGGGATTCAAATGACATTTCATTTGATCAGAGCTTTAAGGAAAAATAGGAAGAGAACAAGGATCATTACTTTGCCTTCCTTTTCTTGTGAGAAGCATTTTGGAAGCATAAGGGGGATTAAAATAAACCTTCGTATAATGTTTGAGGGCTTAAATTGGAAGTAATGAGTTCAATGACCATAATTCTATATTCGGGATCAACATGATTTTCACCCTTCTGTGAATTTTCTTGTTCTGCGTATGTTTAAGTGTTCACTTTATACATAAAGTAAAAATAAGTAACCCCACAGGTAATTTTGACACAATATTTGAAATAACTGGGCGAAGAACCAGCACACGTGAATAAATGTCAATTACCTTACCTTGGAGCTTTGCCGTTTTAGAGAAGTTTTCACTATATACATCTTAGGAAAACAGGTTAACCCTTGGTCGGGCCTATTTCGACCCAAGGTTCATTGTTCTAACAATGTTAGGAGATGAACGCCATACGATGTTACATTCCACATACCAAACCTCTTTGCCTTACGATCGCAGAGGAAAGGAGATGAAGAGTTTGTAAGTTTTCACTACATACATATACGGAATACAAAAACCCACTAGGATTAGGCCGATTTTGAACTCAATAACATGATTTGAACAAACTTGGTAGAGGACTATTATATGATATTTCACACTAAAGATTTAACCACTGACCATTGCATATTATGTGATCTACTATACAAACATTATATAAATCATGTGGCCCTAAGGCGTGGCGTGATTGAACACCATTTGGTGTTGCATGAAATATACCAAATCTCTTAGTCTTGAGGTTTACCATATTTTTTTCATGTTTTCACATTATTCATATTCGGAAACGAAAAATCTTTAAGGTGGATTTTTTTTCTGTATTTGAATGACCTTGCTATAGGACCGCTATATACGGTATGACACCTCAATATTCAACCCCTGGCAATTGCGACTTTAGATAAAACGATTTTGTTAGCAATATACACAGTGTACTGGAACGAGTTAAAAGTTTTTGAAAGATGATCATTCGTTTGAAGTTTTGTTAAAGTATGTCAAGCGGTTTAGAAGGAGATGTCGTTTGAATGAAAAATTGACGCACGACGGACGACACAATCCTAAGCATTGCACAGGGGAGCTGGCAATAAATTTTGCATTGAAATCAGTCAGATAAGTATACTTCATTTGTGAAAATCGTACAGTAAAGCATATACATGTTATTCCTTCCAGCGTACAGTAAAAACCTATATTTCATTCGCACTAAGAGCTTCGAACAGATTCTTTAGTAAGTGTACTATACTTAGCAATAATCTTCATCGAAATACACGTAAGCTCATGCGCCTAGGAAAAAAACAGGCTGCGTTATAGGTTGCGTTGCATAAAAAATGTTAAAGTAAATTAATACTATCAGACATTGTCCCATTTGTCTGCGACTGTTGAGAAAAGGGGTCCGTGGCTACAACAAGATTGTGGCCGCGGCTACAATAGACAATCGGTTGCAATAATTATTAATAAATCGGTACACTACGTGTCACGAAGATTTGCTGCTTTACCAGAAGCGCGAACAAATTACCACAGTTATGATTGTAAACTACATATGATTACCAATTATTTATGACAAGAAAAACCGATTGAAAGTTTTTCTAATAAATATTTTACAGAAAATGACGAGAAGCCTGCCATTTTTTGTAGAAATACAAAATCATTCTTATAATTAAAATGTATAAATGATATTACTCGATAAAATGATTAAGTTCTTTTCATGAGATAAATGTGAAGATATTTTGTCGTTTCTTACTTTCTAAAAGCCGATTCTTATTAAAATGTATGTTCTGACCCTCACTGTTATTTTAGATTTCCTTAACGCTCAGTTTTGCATCGAAAAACCCGAACAGGAATCAGGTTCATAAATACCATTGGATCGAATATGATCAGACTGAAGACCGTGCAATCGGCATCCCATGAAAGTCGGCGTTATAACACTACTGTTAAAAACGGATCTGTTTAAACGATTTTGAATGCTCTCAGATATCCTAATAAATACGTCTGTACCTCCAAAAAATATCTGACCATGAAATAATGATATAAATTATCGATTTATGTATATTGAAGAACCAATTTCGGAAGTTTAAAATGCAGAAAAAAAACATGACATTGTACAACATGCCATTACATTGAAATTTAAAACACGAATTCCGTGAGGAAATCCCTCCTGCACCCGCCCCATTCTCGGTCGAAATGTTACTGCACTTCCTTATGCCTGAAATTGTTTGATTTTTAATTACAACGGATGCATTTTACTATGTATTGTTTTATTAAATCTGAGCATGTGCTTGAATTCAGTTTTTTTACTCAATAATATACGTATTTATAAAGCACTTAAGTTACGGTCTACCTTTGTTATAACAATATTACGTTTGTATTTCCAGTATAATTAAGTGAATATTAAGTTGTACGCTTATGGTTTCGATTTATGTGTTTTTTACGGGTGTTTAATTGTACATCACACACAAGAAGTCACAGAAGAATTGTCATCTCGGACAAAAATCTAGAAATTTCACCTTACAAACACACAGATCAGATTCTTACTGTTATATGAGCACTGTTTCCGAGTCATTTTGTTGGATATCCCAATAATGTTATATATACATATTATTCAATAATTAGGCCATAAGTAAGACAAACTTTTGCAAACATAATGTAAATGTATCCTTTAACAAATAGATTACTTGATAATTATTGGTTTTGAACTTATCATTTATTCATATGCTTACCTTTTAATTTAGCTGAACGATTGTAGATCAAATATGATAATAAACGTGACTTTAACATCAGGCCCGCTGTTGTAATTTCATTTATCAGTGTGTCTTCTTTGTCAACTTTATTCGCTTTTGTTAAATTGTCACTTTTTAGAACGGTTGCTTGCTCGTATTGCGATTCCACTGTGGGTTTTGCAGTTGTATATGCGGATCGGCTG
This sequence comes from Dreissena rostriformis, assembly GCA_007657795.1. NCBI lineage: Eukaryota > Metazoa > Mollusca > Bivalvia > Myida > Dreissenidae > Dreissena > Dreissena rostriformis. The sequence continues at coordinate 69,512 of VMBQ01002562.1, read as the reverse complement.
CCTGTATAATTTATAGTTTCTATGTCTTCTGGTAAGATAATATAGTCACTTAATTTGACGTCTCCGTCGGGTTTACTAAACACATCAAAATTATTCGGATTATTGTTTTGTGTTGAATTTTGAGGTGAATAGTTATATATTGCACTGCCTTGTTTGTTGTTGTTTGGAGAATGTTGTCTGGCTTGGTTATTTTGCTTTTTGAATTCTGGTGGGTTAATATAATTTTGCTTTTCATAATCTGTGTTGCAAGTAAGTTCTTTACTTTGTTCAAAAGCATTTTGCGTTTCATTTTCAAGATACGTTGTTAGTTTTTCTTCGGACTCGTTATTCTCACAAGAGTTGCGCGACTTTGTCTCATCGGAAATGCTGTCTTCTTCTTGGTATTGACTTCCCCTTTCATAGTCACTCGGTGTGCTTTCTTGATAAAAACTATCCTCTTCAGTAGTGTTAACATTGTTGTCTGGAGTTAAATTATATGTGTTATCTTGTATTGTGCTTTCTTGAGAGCAGTCTTCAGACTCACTGTCATATGATTCTATGTTCCCGGGAGCGCAATATTGGCCAACGCTCTGGTCTTCAGAATCCATTATTAGAACAAAATAATTCAGTTTTCGTAAACCATTGAATCAAAGTTAACGTATATTTATGTCATTTAACTTCAGCGTGTGTGGGCCAATAATTAGTACGCTGCAGTGTCGTTGTTGATATATGCTGTACATGACGTTGTCACTGAACTGAAAAAATAAATAAATATATAAGTATAGTGAAAATTAAAAAACGAATTCATCACATTTGTTTTATTTATTAACCCACCCCATTCTCGAACAATCTAGGGTTAAATTGCTACGCAGCTGTCCGTCGGTCGGTTGTAGACCATTCTATTCCGCACTATATCTTACTAATGTTTCGATTGCCAAGGTCAAAGAGGCTTGTTACAGAAAACACGATTCCGCACCATATAATGAGAAAGCGTTAACATGCGATCATGCAAATCGGTATACAATTTTGAGATCGAGAGATCAAAATTCAAGGCCAGAGTGGCGTGATTTTTTGTAACCGCTTAACAATTAGACATAAAGTTGACTTGGTCGCACATCGGGGGCATACATGTTTTACAAACATCTATGTTTATTTTTATACGCCACTCGCTGATTTATGTTTGCTTGAAATCTAGGAATCTTAATAAAATCTGCATTATCGTTGTCAATCCACCAATAAACAAATCTGTGAAGCTCTGATTGCGTGATTGAATATACTTGGAATAATGTCATCGTGGCTAAATTTCGTTCTTGAAATCAAAGTTGTTTATCGGCTACTACAATCAATTATTTTTTTGTAACCTGCCAGCAAATACTGTCAACCTTGTGAAATTGCTTATTTGAAAACCGAATCCAGAATACAATCATAAAAATAACCCTATCAGACTCAGCGAATGAGAAAATCCTTTCAAACATATGTTGCCACTTATGTGGGACAATCACCTCAACAATATCATATCGTCAACAAATAACAGTCGCGCTGGGTCTCGAGCAAAACATAAATGTTCCATTGAATTATTTAATATATTCTGATTCATTTGAAAATATTTAGACTTCATACCTAGAAAACGACCGGACGCTTCACGCCGCTCACATGGAAATTAGTTAGTGGCCATTTTTCCATTCAGTAAACAGAACATACTTTAAGAGAAAAGCCGCACTTTGAAGCGATATTGCCCTTCACAATGGAGATAAAAGGGACAAGGATAAAGACCAAAAACACATGGAAGTGGCACTTCCGGTTTACGAACAAATGTTGAAAAAAAACGGTAAGATGTATATATTTTATTTTTTGAAGCGCATTTGATTTTGACAGCTGTAAATTTAACATCATATAGTTGTATCAATGGTTAGTTAAATAACTGATGCATCGAATTAATTATTTGTTTAATTATTAAGGACAGAATCGTCGTTTAAGGCAATATGTACCTCGTTTGACGTTTCGACGGAAGTTGCAAAACCACTAACCGTGAAATCGTTGGAACCCTTCAGATTTTTTAGTTTCTAGCTAATCATTAGCACATTTGATTTTTTAATTTGTTGATAGGTCTGTTATTACGGAGGATATCAAACTCTGCTTTAATTAACAGGTTTATAAAACGTGAAAGAGGGTGGGTACCTGCCAACAATTGTTTTCGCATTTGCAAAACAAAACCGGAGACATCAATGACAGAACTGTAAATGATGTAATCATCCTTGATGTTTTAGGAAATCGACAAATTACCTGTGATTGATTTTACAGACAGACAGGACATATATTCAAGTCGCATTACTCCATCCAGTGAAATAATTGACAATCAGCTGGACTTATTTGACAGCCCAGCTAAGAAACTTCCAAGCTTCAACCAATAGTTAACCCAGCAATCCAGTAACCCCACTAACTTCATTAGTAGACTGTATCCAAGATGAGTTCTGTACCTCAAATTGACATACAGCGGTTAAACATATAACATTGGACATTGTTCACAAAACAGAATGTGATGCGTCACACGGCAACGTAAAAAATGCTTATTTTGCTTTTGTACATCAAGCAAAACAAACGACGTTTTCCTTGCATTAAGAAAATATAGAAATGTGCATTAAATCTGCTCGTGTAACATATTCTTAGTAAACATCTTAAATTCTGCGTTTTGAGTCTTTGTAACATGTCGATGCATTAAATAAATTATTTTCAGGTCAACAAATGAATGTTATTGCAAGAGTGTGTCTATTGTTTTTTTTTAATGTTTCATGATTATTTATAATATAAAATTAGACATGTAATTTGTATTGTATAACTAGTGTGTATTATTTGTTTATATTATGTGGGTTTTATTTTTTTCTTAATATGACTTTTGTTTAAATGCTTCACATTCAAATACCTTAAACTATCCATCATCAAAATTATCATTTAAGGGAATTTATATAGATACGATTAAAATGAATTAAATTATTTTAATGACGTACATTCCTGACAGATGTACCAACATAGTTAGCATAGTTGCGAACACACGTATTTTAACTCTATGCTTGATTTTTAAGCTCATTAGTAGGCCTGTGAAAATGGGTATAATTGTCAACATTTGATTTTACTAAAATCAAATCACATACTTTTTTTTCAACATAAAATCCATAGTTTAAACACATGCCTTAAATCTTTACTTGCAATGCTAACGTACAAAAAATACAAACTATCTTTAACTTATTTTAGTACCATAATTAAAGCTTATGTTCCTTTAATTTCTTTTCAATGCCGCTAATTTATAGATTGTGCTGTAATCGATAAAATAGTTTATCATAAATAACTGCTGTTTAAAAAGGCCTGCTAGGTTTATGCCATAGATATTTCATGTATATGCATATTATAGATTATAGGACGAAGTATAAAGTGGGGAAATAATTCAATGTCAGATTTATGAATGCGTATTGATATTCAATGCCTTTCCAAGATTTTACATTAGTGACACTTCACAAAACAAAATTCTACGTCATTGTGAGAGATATCTTACAAGTTGAATACATTTTTTTGAATGCCTTTTATGAAAAATATAAACCGATAAAATGTCTACACTTTCGTTTAGTTCACAATGGCAATCATACTTTTGTTATTGAATTGCACAACTACCGCAAGCATTGAATAATCGAAACTCCAAGAATATTGATTTTCAATAGTTTTGCAGTTTACAACTATTATTATGATATAGACAACAATGAGTCTAATTGCTTAAGTTAAAATGAATAATATAAAGGTGTTATATTAGTTAGCATTTTTAACTTAAGATAGTGTGATGTGTAAAATCATGGTATTTTGACATATAGAAATTCGAAACACCCAATTAAAAAATCAAACATAAACAAAAATCAGGTTCTTCGCAAAATTAGTTAAAACATCCATAGTTCAGCTATGTTTTGACAGATCTTCTAAAAAATAAGAAGTTATGCAGTGTGTTTTTTAAATGGGCTGATATCGCTAGTATTACAATGTTTTCCGAGACTTCCACAAATATATCAAAACGTTTGGTTCAACATATCAGTTGTTTTTGTACACCACGATTAACAGATAGCTAATATAACTTACATCTTTTATCCGCGCATCTTAGTGACACGTTATGTCAGGTCTGATGTCAGTCTNATTCAGATTTCTTTAAAAGTGAGCTATCGTTGATCATTTGACCACAGAGATTTTAATCGTGTAAAAAACGCTAACGCCTCTAATATTAATCTGCAAGTTAACATTGAAATTCGTTGAAGTTGATCAAATGACTTGTAAATACGCTGGCATATGTAAAGGCAAATTTACTGTCCTCAATCCCTTTTGAAATAATTGCCACCTCTGCAAACCAGTCAAAGGTCGAACAAATGCCTAACACGTTATAGGTTTAAAATCGTTAAATTCTAATGGGAACAGTTACAAATCGCGTCATTTGTTGATATGTATTTTGCTTAAACACATAAGATAAAAGATGTGTGAACGCCCTAGATGACAGTCTTCCGATAAAGCATGTAAAAAATATCTAACCCGCAAGATAAAACGTCCGTTGAGTAATCTCTGATCGGAGCAGATGTATTTAGTCCTGAACATAGATATGATCTGTCCGAAGTGCGAGTAAACACACAGTTGTAATGACGCAGTTTAACGTTTTACAGAATAAATATTGACTTATGTTAAACACAACTTTGCCCTGCTATCAACTGATATTTAAATAACGATCTGTTTACTCTTTACTTATTGCAAAATATTCATTTGGTAATTCCGTTTTTTTTTTATTTCTTCGTTAAGATAATTAATTTCATACATAATTTTATTTTTTGTTAGAGTTACAAAAATAGTTATGTTTTTCTGTTTTTACAATATTTTCTGAGACTTCCACAAATATGCCAAACTTTATGGTGCTTCATATTATCAGTTATATTTGTATATCTCAATTAAAAGATTGCCAATGTAACTTACATCTTTTATCCGCGCATTTTAGCGACACTTTATGAAAGGTTGAATGTCAATCACTAGTAATTCGAAGAAGCCAGAGACAAATACGAAGACAACCACTAACCTCACTGTCATATACACTTACCGCAAATAAAGATAAGGGAGCGAACTCGTGTCAGACAGGTTACAATACACCAATACGCATTATTTAAAAAAATTCAATGCTCATACATTGAACAACAATTATAAAAGTAAATGCTGATAGATGTTTTTTATAATAACGGTAATCATAAGTAAAAACCTTTAAATTTAACAACGCGTGGAGAATTTGTATTCAATAAAACATCAACACTTTAATGATCCCAATGCAACAATTGATTTGAATTACGCGTTAAATACCAATAATATCAAACACATATTATAGATAACAAAGATGCCTCAATTAGTTTTAAGTTTTATGTTGAAGTAATCTACGCATTTATTTTTAAGTTACATATTATACTTTTTGTGTTAAAGAAGTTATAAAAGCAAAATGGCAATTTTGATACTATAAAAAAGATAAACATTAATACTGACTCTTTCTTATGTAAAAATCTCACATAATTTTGACATAAACATTTTAGTCAAGATGTTTTCCAAGAACTTCTGGTATTCCGTGTGTATTCAACTGCAATATCACTTAATAATTCTCAAAATAATTATCATGTTTCTGCATGTATTGTACATACCGTTTCACTGATTTGTCTTAAACACTTTTATTTCAAATGTTATCAAGTGATATCAAGTGGAAATATATCACTTCCTCACTAATATTTTCAACACTGGTCATTCTGCGCTGCGACTTATAACCCATGGATTCTTTAAGAATAGTACCTTCTCACTATCGCCTTTAATGACCTTCTTCGTCAGATAGTTAATGCTACAAGTGTACGCTATAGTCCTGCTGACATTCATGATGCTCTAAGCGCTGGCCATTTTCTAATTTTTCAACTCCGGGGCCATTTTACAATTCATACAGTACTTTATTATACATTGTGCTTCAAAAATCGTTTTACACTTTAATTTTCAAGCACTTATTTTACATTGCAAATATTCAACGCATCGAAAAATACATAATGTTTGTACGTACATGTATATTTTTTTAAAGAACGTTATGAAACAGTGTAAGCCATCTCATAATGTTAATGGGAATAGAAAAATATATAGTCAAATAAATGAGGCATCCGTTTTCATTCTCACACCGTGTCAACTATTTGTACGGCGTTCGCTACTCTACGATAACCGTTAAATAGATTCAAAATAATGACCAAATAAGATTTCAATTAGGCAAACTTCTACATCATACGACTCGTCACGGTCTTTTAATATGTTGTTCAACAATATTATGATCCCCGAGTTTCGCTCTGTAGCTATTTAGGAAATACCAGATTGTTCGGACTCTATGGTCTATTATTCGTTTGCAATTAACTCCATCATTATTAATATCCGTGCCGTGAATAATGCGATCCTATACTCAATGGGGGCTGACGACGTCAAAGCGTAGTCCGTTTCTCTACGACGTCGGGTATATGCTTTACTACGAAACATTGTGTCAATACACATGCTATCGAAGTACAGATGCAATACTTCGTTGAGTACCCTATACATTATATTCGTAGTTCGTTGCACAACCAATACATACTCTGTGCAAAACCTATACATAAATCGACCTGTAATTTCCTTCCAAACAAAGCATTTGAATGATTAAAATATATGTTCGAAACCTATTTTGTACTTTAAAATGGTTAATGTACATTGTATCAAAGTAACAAGTAGTATCATTCTAGTTAAGTTACCGTGATTGGCTATTTTTACAGAATAACCACCTTATACATTACTTAAAATCAATATATTTCGAGTTTAGCTCAAAATCAATGCAACGGTTGCAACTACGCGCAATTGTACTTAGTTTGTTATTGAAAATAAGTACCTACCATGACTGGATGTTCCGTTCTTTAATCCATAAATACCAGAACAGATGAAACTCGCCTAATTAAGTAGTGCATTGACACAATGTTTCATAGTAAAACATATACCCGACGTCGTAGAGAAACGGACTACGCTTTGACGACGTCAGCCCCCAGTGATACTAAACCATATTTTTGTCAGTGAAAATAACCTTAAGGGGTGTTGCTGCAGTTTTGCTGATTTTTTTCTATCTAATAACTTTTGCTCAGAATTTATATTCAAGTACTACATACAAAAACTATATGAAAAATGAAATAAAAACATATGGTCACCGGCCTTGTTTTGATTTTATTCACCATTATATAACATGTACTTTTTCATTAAATCTGAAAAATCTCTAATTGCATAAAAATGATTAATAACCTATGAAATTGGCAACATATTGATATTATATAAGCTAATATATATCATATACCATTTAATTAAACCACAAACTACCAAAAAATGGAGAACACAAGTTAAATTTTAAGAAATTTTAATTTTTATAATTTTTATGTCACCCAAAAAAACGTATTTTTTTTACTATTTTAACACAAAAATGGAAGTTAAAAAAGTTCTATCTAATAACTTTTTGCGAAACTGCTCAAATATGTTCATCTACGTATTGTTATCATAAAACAAAAATAAAAAAGGGGGGTCACCGCACTTTTAACAGAGATTTTTTTGTTCAACTATCCCTACCGTCTATGTCAAATTTCCTAAAATACAGCAATTAGGCGAAACCCAAGTACCGGTACATAGACTGTTAGAGATATGCATAAACATTATAGATTGTTTACAATCTTAATTGGGATCACAACGGCTTACTAAAACACAACACTAATACAATATTTAATCACAAACATAAGACCATACAGTATCAAACTCGATCTTAATCATCAATAACAGGGACTTGTTGACAGATTTTGGCATGTTTTGAAGTTTGTGATTAAATGCTTTAAATTGAATAATGTAAACAACAGGACTAAAGAGCCTAGGAAAAAAAAACAAGAATGAAATAAAAGAAAGAAAAAAAGAATTAAAAAAGTATACCGCACCTGGGATCGAACCACTGAGTACCTTTTATGAACCTACTCGGTCATTAATTTGTGATGATTCTGATAACAAAACTATTGGGTTGTGATAAAAGCATCGGTGTTGCTATAAATATATCCTCGGTTAAATAAACTGCCGCAACACCCCTTAAAACTACTGTACGGTAAATTGATTTACGAATTGTCAAGCAAATTGAACACAATTTATAACTGACATTGTTATATAAAATAATGACAAGAGTAAATGAATAATATTGTATACCAGTCGAACTATTAAGTACTGGTTATATAAAACCATATATCATACTCATCACTCAACATGAATAGATCTGGAGTTCGAGAATTTACAGATATAAACAAAGTACAATTTCAGTTGCACCAATAGGAATGAAAGCGAATTGTGATACATAATCCTTTATTTATGACAAGGAAAAAATAGAGATACAGTACTAAAGTACGAGACAGAGTACTTATATAGATACAAAAACAAAACAAAACAGGGACAGGAAAAAAACATGAGAAACACTTTTGTCACCACATTTTAGATATAATCATTCTGTAGTGTTTTACTCGCCAGCTAGAATTAATTCACTGGTTTGAAAGACAGTTTTTAAGTGTAATACTATTTGTACACACTGATTAAAGCATATTTAAACTTGATCACATTTGCATAACAGGCCCGTAGCCAGGGTTTTGAAAAGGGGGTAAGAATTTTCCCATCGACGATTGTTATTGAGCAACGAACTGGCGAAGGGGGTAGGTGCGGAAGGGGGTGTCGCCATTCTGCAATCGGGGTGGGGGGGTCCTCCCCCTAGACAATTTGGAAAATAAAACATAAAATCCTGCATTCTAGTGACTTTTTATCTGTATTCAGAGAACTGAAGTTATAGAGTATTTTTATATGAAATTTCACTTTCATTGACCATACTCATTGACTGATCGACATGAATATGATATAACATATATGTATTCCCCACTACCGTTTTTCAATAACCACCTTTTTCGATCAGTCAAAGAAATTTATTATTTTTAACCCGACACTAGTATGCGCGCACAAACTTTGTTTGCATATGCAACAACAAATTTATAGGATGTAAAATCAACAATAAGAACGGTATAAAATATTATTTATTGGAATCTTGGAATCTTGATAAAATTGGTGTATTTTACCATTCCAAAATTCTACCATTCATATATCAAGCAAATGTAAAGGATTTTTTTTTTGTCAAAAACAATTGTTTGTCTGCTACTATGAATAGTACCAGAGGCCTAGCATTGCTCTAAACGTGCTAATAGTGTATTGTGCTACAAACTCTGATTAACAAAACTGGGTCTTCTCTAATCTGCATCAATACTAAACAGAAATCAAAATGGTATAACTGGTCACTTTTATATTTTTTTAACTATTTTTAACAAATAAGTAATCTTTTTCTAAACGAATTTCAGAAAAATATAACAATTAAGGCTTCATAAAGACCGTATAACCACAAACTACGTCACAGTTAATGAACATTAAACGTTAACGTCCACCTGCTTATATGTTATCATATCATATGTTATAGCGTTATAACGTTTTAAATTCATTATAACAACTGTTTAAGAGTAGGACATATTTCCTAGTGTCAAGTTTGGCATAATTAAAACATTGTGGAAAGTTCTGCATGTGGAGCAGAACAGATGCCATTAAGTGTTGGTAAACAACAAAAAAAAGCTACATTGCTTTGTAGAAATGATATGTTTTCTTGCCATACAACAAAAAAATTATCCTGTCTTGAGCATAGCTGATATTTGTTGCTGGAAAACCCTTAAGGTGATCCGAAAATGGTTGTACGGGAATATAACAAAAAGACAACGCAGTCTGTCGAAAATGCTGTGCACAATGTGTAATTGTTATAAATCGTGGTATAATGCAAAATTATTAACCAGTGACTCATTAGTCTTCGGCAATAGTCAGGTTGCCCTTTGAGTTCAATAATTTTGGAAGCTCGCATAACATTCCGTTAATAATCGTCAGGACCGGCTTCTTAGATCTTCTCACATTTTGCTGTAAAAACTTCTGTTGATTTTAACAATTCTACGGTTAAAAATTGTAAATAAAAATCACGCGCTATCTTGGAAATGACTTCATCTAGAAATTAATTATGGTGACCTGTCGGTAGCCTATTGAATTCAACATTATTGTAACGCTTAAATACGAAGACTCACTGGATTCCGGGAAAAGATAAAAACCCGTTTTTGCGTCGAAAAAAGTTGGGTGCAACTTATAGTACACAATTTGTTTTACTCGTCAATTTTTTTTGCACCCCCTCCCCGGCTACGGGTATGAATTATAGTGTTTCCCATTTAATCTGGAAATACAAGAAATCTTATTTTCATTTGTACAATATGAAATCCATGTATTTGGATGTTCTCCTCCCGGAAATTGGAAGGCTTTGTAAGAAACGCTTATCACCACTACACCACAGCTCCACTGACTTTTATATTATCAACCAGTCACAATGACATGTTATAATGTCAGACATTTTTATCATTTTAAACATGATTGTTTGTTACATTTTAAACATGATTATTTTTAATACAAAAATCATACAGTAGTGGAGGTGGATATGGCTGATAAGTAAACCACTGGAGGTGAAGATATGAAAATCAAGTGATACAGTGGAAACCTGTGGTTCCCAGCTAAACATTGTCTTAACAGTTCCCTTTTCAACCGGGTCAACACTATTTACCCCGTGGCAACAAACAACTTACTTAAGTTTAACCCCCATTTGAAACAAATAATACATCAAAATTGTATGTTAATGTGCGGGTATTTTTTTATTTCATGAAAAACATCTTAAATTAAGATACACTTTTTTTTTCAAAACTTGTGGATTGACACTGCCTATAAAGACCCCCCTCCCTCATCCCAATCCCCTCTAGCTTTTATTTGATGTATTGTTTATATTTGCTTTATTTCGGAAAATATTGGAAGCTACGCCACTGAATGCTAACTGTTAGTGGGACATTAAGGCTATAGGATTTATCAGCGTGTTTAAACGCTTACAATGTGAAATACACACAAATCACTGTACGAGTCGGCTTGTTTAAATGTTGATATTGATTGCCCTACTTTGTACCGAGCGGTGTTAGTTTATGTCAGTTCAGTTGTATATTGGGGTCCTTGTATGAGCAGGTTTATTTGTTTATTTGTTTATTCAGAAGGGTTTAAAATCATTGTAGGTGGAGGAGGGATTGTATGACTTTCCATAAATGTGTATTTATTGTGATTCTTTGTTTGGAACATAGTAATAACATTTTGTTTCAAGTGAATAAGAGATTATAATTACAGTCATCCAGACTAGTTTAAACAGAAGTGAATAAAATGGCGACTTTAATAGGGTCTGTTAATACAGGTTCAGATTTAGTGAAAGACTATTGCTGTGGAGCTTGCGAAGAAAAACATTTCGAAGAAAGTGCTGATTTCTTCTGTAAACAATGTGTTAAGCTTTTTTGTGGAAAATGTATTCATTTTCATAACCAGTTGTATGAAAAACATTCCCCATTTGGGAGAGGGGAGATGAGAAAATGGCCTCTACCTAAAAAAACTGACGATTTTCTGCTGAAATGCAAGATCCACATGGATAAGACTTTGAAAATGTTTTGTCAGGACGACAGTCAGCTGTGCTGCACTTCTTGTGCTTTCCTAAGTCACAGGTATTTTATGTATTTTATTTCGTTACAGATAGTGGACATCTCATTATTTGAACACATGCGTTACAGATAATTGAATATTTAACAACACTCAAGTTCGATTTCCTGTATTATTTGTTATTTTGATTGCTATTTGTTACCTCTTTCATTAAAGCTGATGACACAATTACATATTTGCTAGTGTATTCATTCAGGTCCGTATGTATGGGGATGGAGACGGGTGGGTTGACCCAAATACTAACATATTGTAGTTAAAGAGTTAACATACAATTTAAACAGGAAACCAAAATAACGATTGTGGAAATGTGTGGTGATGTGATGCCCTTTAACTTTTATAAATATTGTTAACTTAAGATGACCAATGCAACCTTGTCAAGTAGGGGGCGAAAAATTGCTACCGTCTGACCCAGGGTCATATAAAGCTATATTTGCATGTTAACATGCTTTGAATCAAAGCCCCAGATGTTGCCCCATAAAATGATGATTGTCGATAATGATAAATCCAAACAAAAAAATCACTGAATTCGCGGAATCATGGAAAAATGCGAGAATTATATTCGCAGCTGACCTAGAGCAGATAGTTATCGTCAATATATAATAAGGTTTTGGTAACACCATTCCTTGCTTGATTTGATAACCAATATTTTAATGTAGTATCTGTAAATTATGACCCTTCAAAGAAGTCATGGTGTTAAAATTACAAAAAAAATCCCTTTACAACTTAAATTTCTGTAACGTATTTATTATAAATAAAATAGACTTAATTTAAAAAAGTACATCACTTAAAGATCAAGATCCATATTTGGTTCTCATGACTTGGAGGGCCATTCGGGGGTCATATAGGTTATAAATAACAAAATAACTTTAAAAAAATCCTCTGAAACCACAAGGCCCAAAGGTATATTATTATGTAATTATATATTGTGTTCTCTGAAAAATAGTTTTAATCATGACCATGGGTTGTAAACTGGCAACCACACAGGGTAAAATTTAGTATACGAATATAAAATAATGATAATGATAAATATTCATGTCCTCCTTTTAGACTGTGCAAAGAGGTGACACTTATTTCTGACGCTGCAAAGAACCACTCAACAGACCTGAGACAGCTGTCTTACAAGATAAGCACTATTCTGGAAGAATTTAAGAATATTCAAAATAAGCAAGAGGCCAGCATTGAGTCTGTTGAGGGCTCATACAGCGAACGACTACAAGAAGTCAGGAATATGAGACAGAAATTAAATGCTGAGTTTGATAGGATTGAGCAAATAACTATGAAAGAGTTAGATGATGCGAGGACTGCACTGCAAGAGTCACTCAAGGATGATGTTACCAAATGCAACACATTGAGAGATGAACTGAAACAACTCAGTGATGCTGTACTCGACCTTGCTGATCAGAGCAAGACGGACCTCGCATTTATTGCTGGCAAGAAATGTTTTAGCAAGATACAGGAATGCGAAGAATACTTGAAGGAGAACTGTGCTAAGGTAAAGACGTCAATAACATTCCAACCTCACACAGACATACAGCAGTTCCTGTCAAAACAGTTGGGTCTTGGGAAGATTGTACAGACAACCCAGTCATTGGCAGTGCTACTGGACCCACACCATGTTTTTGCTGTGAAAAAGTCTACTATCTATGATTTGAGAATACCAAGTGATCCACAAACAACGAGCGATATCATAGGCATCTGTACTGTTTGTAGTGATAAGATTGTTCTTGCTGACCACAATTTTGAAAGGGTGAAGCTGCTGGACCAGCAGTACAATGTGATCAGCCACTGTGATGTGCCAGTTTCTGACGGGGACATCTGTCAGATAAGTACCAGTGAGGTGGCTGTTACTGTGGATGAAGGGCTCACACACGGTGTCCAGTTTATATCAGTGAATAGTGGACAGTTGGTGAAAGGCAGGCGACTGCAGCTACCACATACATGTGCTGGTATTGCCCATCTTGATGGAAACCTATTTGTCACATCCAAGACTGCTCTGTTTCACTACACACTGACTGGGACACTATTAAAAAAGATGTACGAGGATACAACTGACATTGAAACAGGTGACACTTTCTATAATTCTCATGGTTAAATTTGCCAGTTAACAGTAATAAACTTGACTATAAAGATATTACATGGAACAAGTATCAATTATATAACTTTAGCATCGATAACTTGAAAACCAGAAGTAGATATAACTAATCTTTAAGTACCGACGAAATTGTTAATACAATTTACTTCGATATCAAACCACAATTAACTAGACTTTGTATAACATGATCACAAGTGTCGGTGCCCAATATGTTATAATATTGTTATATCTCTCTTAAAACTCAAGAAGAAGGTGTGTTATGCCTTTACGAAGGGACTGACTGACCTGGAAAATATTAAACTATAATCACTGTTGTAATGTAGTTAATCAATTTGTTATAAAGTTTAAACAATGTATCATTATCAATTAACCTTAATTTGTATTTATAAGATCCACACTACCAAAAGGTATGTTTGTCTTTTTATCTGGACTGTAACGTCTCCGTGAATTTAAGGATTTTCATACAACTTGGAACAAATGTTCCCCTACGTGTGAAAGTGTGCTAACAGGACTTTATTTTCAAAATTATCTTGTGGGGAGTGTAACTTCCTCATGGATTTATTTTAAAATTACCTTGCACAGTGACCTGTTTGCGACTGTATGCAGCGGGCAAAAATATGTTGTTACCTTCAAGGTCAAGATTTAGGACATATCACTTTTTTTAAATGGTCAGAAATGGGTGGGGTAATGTTAAAGAATAATTCCTTATATAAGCATTCTATATAGTTTGGAACAATATGCACAATTAAAATAGCATATACTTCAGTGATACATGAACCAGTTTTAATGAAATCTTTCAAAAAGAGTAAATAATCACATTTTTTTCACCTTATAAACCACTTTCTTCTTGGGCGACCAAAGTACTTATTTTCTTATTTTCTTCATAAATCCACTGATACCAGCTGGAACATTCATCACTGTAGAACATTGTGTTAGAGTATTATTAAATATAACACACTAGAAACACTGAAAAAAGCATCCTTTTATATAAGAATGGTGAGCAAGTATTGGCTATCACTTTCATCCCCGAATGGCCGCACTTAATACGTGTTTTCTTTTTAATAATGTGTGTGCCTTGGATAATGAAATGACCGAATGTTACTTTCAATACATATCTTTTGCAGTGTGGAAGTGTGCTGTGAGGCCAACTGGAGACAGGCTGTATGTCACTAACTCTGACAAGAATATGCTCCTGACTCTGACCAGAGATGGAACAGTACTCCACTCTTTTACCGACCCTAAGCTAAAACGCCCTATGGGTGTTCACGTGACAGCTGCAGGACATGTTCTGGTCTGCGGACACGAATCATGCACTGTCATACAGGTGGACAGCGATGGTAGGAAGAAGTTGTCTACTCTGGCTACAAATAAAAATGTAAATAATTTACCAGTGTCAGTCTGCTACAACAGCAACACTGACTCGATCATAGTGGGGCTATTTAATAGTGATAAAATCATGGTACTGGAAGTGTAATAACCTTATTAAACTCTGAATTTTTTTTAGCTGAAAAAACATATATAAAATCATTGTTGTTACTTTAAAATCTTTCATAATTTAAATACATGTATAAGCTTCTTGCAAAAACGAATGTAAAGTTGATTTATTTCTATTAATTGGATGTAAATCTTTTATAATTGTTTTATCACAGATTGATTTTGGCTTATGGCTTGTAATACTGAGATTTCATTTATTTAAATTTTGTTCCAGTGTTGTATTTGTAACTAGGTTTGAAACATTCTATATTATGCAACAGTAGTTCCAAAGTTAAATTCCTGGATGTTTGGAAAATACAAAACGGCCGGGTCGAACAAAATGTTGAAATGTTATACTACACTTGGAAACTTTTCTAACACAACACGCACTCGGCTACTTTTCTCATGCAACACTTTCCAAACGTGAATATCCCAGTTACGAGTAAAGACTTTGATTCATAATTATACATGTGATCATTCGACTATACTCTATGCAAGCTCACGATAACACCATTCATCCGTGACAATAGGACGCTTTAACACGTGGGGTGGGTATCCAGCAACACGCCAATTGCGCGGTTGCGCTCCAAAATATTCATATGAGATTTTCTTTAATACATGTTATGTTTCCTGGTGTACAAACCCAACTAAAATGATGTAATTGTAATAAAATTAGAATGTTATCGTGTATTGCCATTTCCAAGTTAACAAAGATGAAACCATACCTTACCGACAACCTAAAGAATCTGATCGTCACGGCTGAATGATTTTATCGTGTCCTTGCACAAAAAGTCAAATAATTACAAGTAATTTGTTAAATAAAAATCGTTACTCGCAACTGAGATATCCAAGTTTGAAAAGTGTTGCGTTAGAAAAGTCTCCAAGTGTATTTGTGACACCATATGTTTTTGTATTCCCTGGATTTGCAATAGGACTAAATAGGGTGCCGCACTGAAGTTCAGGGGGATCTATATTGAATTAGATGTTTGCATAGATATTATATTATATATAAGCACACTATTATATGAAGTCAGAATAAGATATTAATCTTAGAATTAACTGTGTTTTTTTTCCAACAATTCATTTATAACTGTTGTACCTGTTGTAAATAATTTATTTTGACAAATGATAAATTTAACAGACACTTGCATTTATAACTGAATCATATAAATTCATTTTGCTACAATACTGAATGTTTTATTGGATTAAACAAAATCCTTAAACAATGATACTGTATCAATACTTGCATTACAACAGTTTACAATTACAGTTGAAATGAAATCAATGTAAATGATAAAGTCATGGAAAAATGCTTATTATACTAAAGTGTACACATAATATCACAAAAATACATCAAGAACGTGGAATGAATATGCTTGTCTGAGAAAAACTCCAAAATGATGCAAATTCCAAGTTTGATGTTTTATATATAAGCTCACATATATCCGTGTTATATGTATTTTTAGAATTTCGGAAGAAATAACGATTGTGTTAAACTACATTAAATATTAGTTTTTTTTTGTGATGTTGCATGCCATTGTATTTTGTTTTATATTACTTCTTTTAATAATCTTCCATAAAGAGTGAAACTGGCATCACAACCTATATGCAATTCAAACACTTTACGGCTTAAGTATTTTCTAATATTAATCTGCAGATATTAAAAAATGGAAATGTTTCCATGAGCAGGTGTGATGTTTGACTTCATTGACCTCCGTTGGCTATTGACTGTAACTAGATTTATCTATGACATGCGCACATTTTGTTAAATTTGGCAAATGGCATGATAATCGAATTGTTTGATAGGTTGAATTTGAATTATATTCATTTGAAATTGCGTTGTGGACAATGAAAAGAATATTGTGTTGCCTAATACATTCATCCGACACTTGTGTATGTACAGTTTATTTTATTAAATCGTAAATGAAATGTTGTTTCCACATTCGATTTTTGTTTTCTTTACACATTTCCAAAAATGTCTACACCATACATGGATTGAACTCTAATTTGTCTTAGCAGTTGATTCAATTCTTTTTTCGTGGTCCGATGATTAAATTAATATATGTGTGCACTCCCAAACAGCCTCAGCCCTGTATATTACTGTGTTTCACCTCCCCCACACACATTTTTTAAAATTATAATCGAAATAACTACAGCCATGCATTGTTGCATATCAGTACCTTAATTACATGTGTCCTTCTGCCAGCTTGTTACATATTTCATTGTGTAAATCAACACTTATTTAAAGTCGAGAGGTAATGGTCATGCCTAATATTGTTCAACTTGTGNATATATATACATATAAAGGTCATAGGGAAATTTTACGATACCGTGTCGAACATCAGTCCGTGCGTGCGCAAACACATTTTTGTCAACTTATCTTCATAAACCGTCGTGTAGTTTTCAAGAAAACTTCATAGGAATAATCCTTTGGTGACGCTCTTTCAAAGTTGTTTAATTTGCTCCCGTCTATTGCATTTTAAGGTCACATGAGCTTAAATGTTTTTTTTTAAATGAAAAACGTCGAGATCTTCTCTGAAAGCATAAGGGTCAGTAGTTTAAAATGAGTCCCGTATTTGTTACAATGGCACTCAACTAGGTGTGTTGAAATCATATCCCCGGGGTCAAAACTAGTCATGCTCCAGAGATAACATGATATTTACAAACTAATATAGTTAATAATTTAATAATATTCGTAGGTGAAACAACATGGGTCAGGGGTTTAATATTTTGTGTGTAACAACATAATAACGACGGTTCTCTAAAAAGGTTTGTTCCAATGCCCATGGTGTCAACATTGGCCCTGCCCTGGATGTAACTTGTTTTCCTTACATCCATATGTTTGGAACTTTTAAAATATTCTCTGCAAATGCAAGGCCTAGACGGATTTGTATTTGGCATGTTACATCGCATGGTGGTTCTCTACCAAGTTTGCTCAAATCATTCCCGTGGGGTCAAAACTGACCACGTCCAGGGGTAACAAGACTTATATAGCAAATACATTTCAAAATGTCCTCGGAAACAGCATGGGCAAGGGGTGTAATATCTATTGTAAAACATCATGTATGGGTGCTCTGCTTTGTTAAAAGCATGCCTCTGTGTCCAACATTGGTCCGCCCTTATGGTTGCTTGTGTTCCTTATATGTTTATCGTAAAAACTTTGAAAATCTTCATCTGTCAAACTGTAAATCCCAGAGGTTTGTTATTAAGCATGTCACATCTTATAATGGTCCTCTGCTATGTTTGTTCAAATCATGTCATTCGGGGAAAAAACTTGCCATGCCCAAGGATCAAATGATTTATACAGACTTGCGTCGTAATTGACTTCCAAAATCTTCTTCTCTGGAACCGCAAGGGTCAGGATTTCAAAAGTTGGTGTTTAACATTGTACGTTTTTCCTCTACTCACTTTGTTCAAATAATGCCTCTTTGGTCAAAACTAACAACGCCCAGGGGTTACATAAATAATAAAGCCTTATAAAGTAAAAACAATAAATCGTATTATCTGAAACACCAAGTGTAAGGGGTTTAATAATTGGTGTACGATATTATATGATTGTCATCTACTTAGTTTGTTCAAATCATGCTTCCTGGTGCAAATGGCCCCACCCTAGTATTAACTTGTTTGTATATAGGTATATAGTACACACTTTAATTTGTTTTAATACTCTCTCCAACCATATCAGATCTGTGTCATACACAGTAAAAAAAACAAGACAAAAAGCTTCATACATAAACATCACAAAGTATGCATATTACATTTTTTGCCTTCATCTCTCTGGTTAGCGACCTAGGCCTTTAGGCCCTCTTGTTAAAATAACTTACCGCAACAATCTTCATCATGCCGATACGGCTATTCGCGTATATAACCCATCACCCTACCTCCAATGTCAATGTCACACTAAGATTGAGAAGGTCACTTGTACATTATACAGCTTGCTCGGACTAAATCTTGGTAATGCATTATGTAGACTTATCACAAATGTACATTATTTGGAAACATCGTCTCGTGTGTAATTATACTCACCATTTCATACTTACAGGTAAAAGGTAATATGTGGGCAAAATACATGTTGTTTGACCTGTAAATTCATCGTTTATCGCGGAATTGTAAAATAACTGACTACGAAATTAATGTGAGCCATGTGTGGACTAAGTGTCGTCTGAAAGACCTGTTTCCTTTGCTAAATGTCAAGGTTGCCCATTAATGTCAACGTTCATATTGAGTAATATCAAAGCTTAACGATCAGTGTCACGTTAAGTACTGCGCGAGCTAATCATTATGGTCAGTGTCAGTTAAATGTTGGCGAGCTATGCATGACGGTCAGCGTCAGGTTAATTATGGCGTGAACTATGCATGACGGTCAGTGTCAGGTTAATTATTGCGCGAGCTAAGCATTTTGGTCAGTGTCAGTTAAATGTTGGCGAGCTATGCATAGCCGTCAATGTCAGGTTAATATTGGCGATCTATACATAACAGTCTGAGTCAGGTTAGTTTAGGCGAGATACGCATAACGATCAGTGTCAATTTAATTATGGCGCGAGTTAAGCATAACGGTCAGTTTCAGGTTAATGTTCGCGAGCAATGCACAACAGTCAAGAGTCAGATTAATTTTGGTGATTAATTTTGAAACATTTCAACTCATATTCTTTTAGTTTTATGCTTTGTTTTATGATCAATTTATTGGATGCGCTAAATATGGCCAAACGGTATAACATGTCGTGTATTTTGACGTATTAAACGTGACGCCATGTGGACACTACAAGATGTCGCTCACTGCTTAAGCGGGGACAATAGAACTTGAATTTCTGCATTGTTGTCGCTCTACAATATCACAGTAAAGTAGTTTATTATTTATTTTATATCGTTAACAGGTCGAATGTGACACTTCCTATAAAAATAAATTTAGTAAAAATAGTCAAAACACCTGACACCAAGCCAGTGAGAACGTGTTTAACCTGATCATTTCACTTGAGCTTGAGGAGAGTAATAATATAATCACATTCACTGGTATTCTCCAGTCATGCCTAGCATGAAATAAAATAGAAGTCATCCCATTTTGTTTCAACATTTAAGGTACGCCTCAATACATGAAACATACTTTCATTTTGCGTGTGTGCATAGTTAAACCTAGCTAAACTAATAATTATTCAAGATTATAATTAAAGCATTTGAAATTCACACTCACACGCGCATATCTAAGGTTGTAAACAAATACATGTATTACTTCATTATGCAAGGCCGTAAAACATTCGTTGTTCTGATATGCTTTTAAAACATATTCCAGTCAAAACATTTTTGAAAACAATGAAAGTAAATACTCCATAGATTAACTTACTGTGTACAGCTATAAATAAAGACGAACGAACAACAGGAAATCGTTACAACAGAATTTCGACAGCTATAAAACTTACCGTGCTCGCATCCGTGATCGCCTCGTTTATAGCACAATCAGATAATAAACGTTAAATTGTTTTACATTTAGTTATTTTATCAGCCGACTAAATAGGCAACATGCTTTAATAATGTGTAGAACAGTACAACAACAAGAAAAATGTTGGGGCTGTTAATATGTATCTACATGTGTAGTCTGAAAATAGCGAGACGGGCAAATTAACAAAGGCGCATATGAAAACTGTCAGATTAGTGTCATTGCTGTTGTTTAATTTTTTTAGATTGTTCAGTATGCTATGACATGTTTACATGATGTTAACCCTTACCCTGGTAAACATGATTAAATGACACCATGACATTAGTTTTACAATAACGATGGAGCATGAACATTAAAAGTATAAATGAATAAATAAAGAGAGAGATCCGCAAAGACTAGATACTAAAATATATATAGTTTGGATAATTGTATAATTATAATCATTAAGGTGGCGGCTATGTCTGATTTTGATGCCTCATTGTTTAACTTTGTTTTAAGAGTCAGCAGCCACCTGTGATGAGGGCTGGACTGCATACGGCTCCTCTTGCTACTTCTTTGAGGACAAAACAAAACTGAACTGGATAGAAGCAACGGTACAGTATATGATTTTATCATCAACTTCAAACCACCTATAAAGCACATACCAAATGAATCGAATCAACATGTTCTTGTTATAGTCATATATCTAAGATATGCACATAGCATTTTCCTTTCGTATAAGTTTACATAAACATTAGAAGCAGACTACGTTAAGCCTTTTAAAATGTTAAGCTAATGTAATAACCACATTCAGTATCAGTTACTTTAATAGTATGCATGGTCTTATTAAGAACTCATTTAGTCATCAAAAGTCACGCTGTGAGATATTTTTAGCTTATTTTATGTAAGACCCAATTCAACAATGCCAATTTACATTGCTAGACTGACAAACACAATTATCTGTCTGCTGGCGTTCTGTAAACAAAAACATATGTTTTGTTACTGTCTTACAGCAATACTGCTCGGTGCATGCTGGGGCTTACATCACGACCATCCAATCAGAGGGAGAGTTACTGTTCTTGCAGGACATGCGCATGCGTCTCTTTAAACACGGTATGTGGCCCTTGTTTACCCATTGTTAGACTAAAATATAACAATGGGACCTGGGTCCAAAATCAGTTCTTCAGTCTTTACATATATTCTGACTGCTAAAATTACCTATAAATTGGAGAACAAATCTAAATGAAGATTGATCGTAGAGCTTGTTAATGCCAAGTTATCTTGAACATTATATATATGTTACACAATATTTTCAAAAATATAATGTCTTCGTAGTTTTAAGTCAGATACACATTTGTTATTATTTTGGTCAATATTTGTCTTGATGGGTTATGTGGGAAGCCACACCAAGTAGGTTAAGTACCGGTATTATGGTCAAATTGGTACGGAATCCTGATAGTATGACAATTAATATCGTCTGTCGCGCTTTGAGATCGACAAACGACAATCATCGGAAAGAAACTTGACTAACGCAAACGACACACGACCCCTTCATAAAGATTTTAATGTTGCAATGTTGCTACGATTTTGAACATTTGAAAGGCGACCTACGATATTTAATCATATCGACACATAGCCCGACCTTGAACATCGACAGTAGACCAAAGAGTGTTGATCAAACATGTCCTGCCAAACCTAACGCTACAAAAACTCTTTTAAAAATCGAATACATTGAATCGTTGCTCATGGTCGAGTTTCGCTTGACATAGTTTGTCGCGTTGGCTGACGAGTGTCGACAATGTCGGGAATTATAGGGCGACTGGCGGCATTCAAAGTGGAGTTAACCTGAACTTGTCAATATGTTTAAATTTATCGAAATTTAATGATGACAAGTCAATCAATTGCTTCAAATAAGATTTAAGCACTAGATGAGGAAATTCATATTTAAAACACATTGCTTTTAGATAAAAACTACTGTTTCTTCCTGGCCGCAACTGGCTCAGAAGTAGAAGATATTTGGCGATGGTACCCGGACAATAGCCTGGTCAACGCAGGCTATCATAACTGACACAAGGGTCAGCCAGAGCCTGGTATTCAGAACTGCGCCATGCTTTGGGAACCGAGTGGCTTTACTTGGCCCGATAATTACTGTAACGAAAACGGACATGTCATATGTGAGAAACCGTAAGTATGTATTGTGTTTTATGGTGCATTGTGTCTGAATATGTACGTTTAAGGCACATTAGCACATTATTAATAACTTAAATAAATGATATGTTTGTCTATCAGATATTGAAGAATAGATTATTGTTTTGCACTATTATACATAAACGTTATCATAACTGCCAGTAAAGATATTCTTGTCAACGTTATTAATTCACTAACAAAGTAGACTATTTAATACATATACATTGAAATTTCCATTTCATGTTGTAATAAAGGTATGTCTAAATGCAGTTGAATCGTTTCAGAGGCCGGAAATGGTCGGACAGACAAGCATAACGGATAACTACATTACTCCGCTACGGGCATTGAGCATATGATAAAACAATCGGAAGACCCTGCAAATAACTATTATATTCCCCTATATGTAATGAGGCTGCAGTAATACTATTGGGAAAGCCCGTTTTCATGAATATTGTTATTAATAACAAATAAACGTTTTCATAGTGATTACACGAGGCGTGTCATGTTATTGCAGAACAATTATTGTGTGTGTTTCAGGGGTTTTACTCAGATCCGACAAAAACACTCTGTCCAGAAAATAAAGGACTTGGATTCCGATTAATATTACTGTCACTCACCTTTCATGATGATTACAAAAAAACTTATGGACAGTTTTTGTGTACACACGCTGTATTTGATGTTAAAGGGGACATAAATCAATTGCAATAAGCAATATACTGAATTCCGAAAAGTCCCGTTTAAGGAACTTGTTCACATATCTTGGACACTCGAAGCAACCAAACGTAAATCCTATATATAATCTTATACATTCGTGTAAAGTTTTTTTTAAACTAGGGCAAGATTTGCTGGTTATGGTGAAGTGATACAATCTCGCAAACAATACAAATATCGTAGGGATAGTGCATCTCATATTAAAGACTTTAAGTACATTCAGTGCGTTTTTTTCGGGCTAGAATTTCATGAAGCAGATATTTATACATAATAATGACGAACATACGCAATACTTATGCAAAACACAATTTAGCTTAAGATTTTCGTTTGTCTGATAAATGTCTTTATGACTTTTAGTCTGATCCTGGCGTGTCAAAGGTTAGACGGAACCATTTTAATTTGATAAATACGTATGTTACACATAATTTGACCAAACAATATAAGGATATTTACCTTAAAATAACTTAACGAGTGGTACACAACATTAACATACGTGCTCAATGCAGAGGTTACAGACGAACGTATTCTAAATAAGTTATATTGCTGGAGTTTATGATGTCGGTTCGAATCCACTTGTATTTGTTTTTTACTTTTATAAATATGTATTGAACTTATAATACATTGGGTTAATAATAAATATTTTTATTTAATTGTATTTCTACTTACGTTCCATAGACAATTGCATACGGCAGCGCTTGACTGAGCGTCTATAATAGGCAAGTGGAGATTACTCGGGTTCGAAATAGGTCATATTGCTCAGTTCGTATTGCTCGAATAAGCATAGATTTCCAGAATTACATAGTTTCCATATATAGTAGCGCAATTATGAAGACGTATGTTTAATTTGTTAAAATTTGATGTATAGATTATAATCAACTCATATCAGAAGAACAATATGTTTACCTGTTACCTACACGAAACGGTAAGGAATTACTAATCTTAACCACTGAATTTCAAATACGTTTTTGTATGATGTATTATAAGAAAGGCGGACCTTTGACTTGAGAAATTAATGGACTTGTTCACACTTTGTTAATGCCCTCTAATGCATTTGTGAACAGCAATATAATATTGGGTATTGTCTAAAACTATTATAAAAGCAACATAAAACGTCGATTAATAAAAGTTAACCCAAGCCGCGGGAATCGAACCTGGGACCTCTGGATGTCAAAGCTGATGCTAGTCATTTACACCACAGTGACTTCTCAACTGCACGATTGCGTATTAGAACTAACATCTTTGATTGATTTTGATAAAAGTATCCTAGATTTACGCACATACTCGGAGACGCTCTAGAGGATTCCACAGCGTTGATCCATTCGATTCCACACCGCTCTTTAAAGCACGCCGTGCAAACGCCAAACTGCGGCTATTATTTTGAACATGATTAAACCGACCGTCATAACATGGCATTCCAGATTGGCGATTAAAAAATAACAGTTTATAATATGAAAATAGCTTGATACAAAACTGCGACTAATTAGGAAAAGGTATTTCTTACTCATAGCCCGATAATTTAACATTGAACTACCAATATCATCTGATTAAATGTGTCGCGTTCTGAGAAAACTGGGCATAATGATTGTGCGTAAATTGTCATCCCAGATTAGCCTCTGCAGTCTGCGCAGGCTAATCAGGGACGACAATTTCCGCTTTTATGGATTTTTTCGTTTAAATGATATCTCTTCTTAGCGAATTTCCAGTTTAGGCGGAAAGTGTCGTCCCGGACATGCATTATGCCCAGTTTTCTCAGAACGCGACACAAATTATGGTAAATAGTTTTAAAAACGATAGGTTTTAGTTCAACCGATACACGGCTCAAGTTAATGTATATTTAAATTTTACAATTATTAGGCAGGCATATTTGATCAAATCGGACCTTTTCGGTAAAGATGTTCATAAGTCGGTTTGTCCTTGATTTATTTATTTTTTATTTTGAAGTCTAAATTGATTAAGAGGTATAATATTTTGTTTAATTTATGTTATCCACAACTTCAATTCACAAGAACAAATACCTGCCTTAATGTTGTACATTGAACAGTGTAGAAAAACCTCTCACGAAAAGGTTGTGTTTCCAGACGAGCAGAGAGACTGACAGACTTTAAGACAGACGCCCATGGGGATTTCAAAATAACCCACCCAGCCCCTTCATCTCGTACCGAAAGGTATAAGTAATGCTCCAACATAATGCACTGATGATTTATCATGTTTGGTCCTGAGCTCGACCTCGACATTTAACCAAGGAACAGGATTCTAGAGTGAATTACATAATCTCAATAAGTTTGTCATTTCTGAATTTTAGTCAGAAAATCAATCAAAGTAACACATAAATATGTACCTGAAAAAGTGCTCAGTATTGATTTTCAATCTAAGTTTTGGGAACGATAGGTCGTGATTTTTGTCAGCGTGATGAAAGGTGGTCAGAATGTTTATCTAGGCAATTGTCGGCTGAGTTTATACCTGAGTCACGTGCGTCAATAACAAGGTCATTGGTCAAAACCCTGTTACCATATTAGAAGCCGTTTATTTCGTGCATCCTGGATGCAACTTGACCATAATATTTATCTTAACAATATCTAGGCCGAGTCCGTATCTGGGTCTTGTGCGTTAAAGTAACTAGGTCAGCAGGTCTAATCCTAGAAAATACTTGTTTCCGATCTAGAAGCAAAATTGTAATCCAATCTTAATGAAACTCGGTCAGAATGATTATATTGACAATATTTAGGCCTAGCTCGACTCTTGATTACGTGCGTTCGAAATCTAGGTTACAAGATCAAATCTTTAAACAAAAACTTGTAACAATTTTAGAAGCCACATAGATTACTCAATCTCGATGAAACTTGGTCTGAATGTTTATCTCGACAATATCAAGGTCGTGTTTGAATATTGGTCAGACACTAGAGCACAAGGTCAAAGTTAAAAAAAATATATGCCCACACTAGAGTTCACATATATGATTAAATCCGGATAGCACTTGGTCAGAATGTTTATCTTGACAATATCCAGGCAAGTCACCAGTTAAAATCGTAGAAAAACCTTGATGCCACTCTAGAGGCCACAGCTTTGACTTAATCTTGATGAAACTTGATCAGAATGTTTATTTTAACAAATTTAAAGCCATTTTTGCAACCTGGTTAAGTTGATACAAAATATGTCATCGTTTAAAGTTTTCGACAATCGGTGAACCTTGAGATCAGTCGAACGCTTCAGGACCATCAAGGTTGCCTGTGGAATCGAAAACATTCGGATACAAAAAATGGCTAAGTTCATTGTTTTATTGTATTTGCAGAACAGTAAATTTAAACAAGAAGGAATAACATTACTTTTCATTTCCCCCATTTCATGACGTTTATTAATTTGCGGATATTATATAAATTTAAGTATTTTATGTGAAGTTTACATCATATGTTCATACTGTTAACATTTCGGATTGCTGATTATTTCGGATATTCGTGAATTACGATAATCGTATAGAAATGCTCTACTAGTGTCATGTTAATGAGTATATCCATTGAAACACTTCATTGTCATATACAATAAACTTTAATATGTTTTGTAAACAATAGGTGTAACAATCATGAAATCTAATTAGCTACACGGTCCCTATAGTGTTTTGATCTCGCGCCCCACATAACTAGCAAACTTCAATGAATATTAAAGTCTAAACTGTAAACCGTTGTTAATTCATAAAACTTGAAATGTATTTCAGAAAATCAAATACTGTTTTAGCCGTCAATATGCCCCTTTAATTACTCTCTTGTTTGAAGCACAACTACATGTACTGATGTACATGCAGTTACATACATGTAGTTGTTTGGCCCTATTCGGATATCAAGATATTGGCAATATCTGCTTGTTCATAATTGCTTCATAAAATTTGTTAGTTTTCTAACCCCAAAACAAAACATCATAGGCTACAGAAACATTCACTGATTCATTTTAAAATATGCCATTTATTCATAAAGTTATTATTGAACATAAATTAAACAGAAAAATAACTTATCTCTATCATCCTACGTGAAGCATTAAAAGAATTAATGGTTACTTGGTCTTACATGATTTTGTTCATTTTTATAAAAAAAGTCACCGCAATTTCTTTATCTCTTTTGCAAGCTTTTATTTTCTAAAATGCTGCACCACTGTTTTATTCACAAGTACCATGATTATGCTGGTCAGCCAAAGACTCGCTTACTAAAACATTCCTTAACTCGTTTGATAAAATATGGTACGAATTGACAATTCTTGTTAGATCCTATATTTATGTTCCTTTAAAAAAATATAAAAAATAAACATAGGACTATTTGGCTGCGAATGACGTGAAACATCCTCTGGGTGACAGCGGTTATCCACTGACACCATACCTGGTGACTCCGCTGTCCAATCCTACAACACCTGCAGATGAACGCTTCAATGCAGCATTAGTAACGGGCCGCATGGTGGTAGAGAGAACATTTGGTGTTCTCAAGTCTCGATTTAGGTTTTTTTAAATAAAAACTTCTTTAAAATAGCAACAAAAAACTATGTTAAGCTAAACATATATAATAACATATAATGTCTGTGCCGCTTATGTATTGATTTCAAATGTGCATTATACTTGAAAAAAAATACTTCTTTATATAAATCAATATTATTTGTAATTTCCAGATGCCTCCATAAATCTGGTGGTTGTTTGCCTTCAACCCAGAAAAGTCTGCTATGCGGCTGCACAATTTTTGTGTCACGCGAAATGTTCCACTGCACGAGGCCATAGAAGTTGAGGTGGGTGATCATGACACGCCAGTTCAAATAGCCAAAAATAGAGATGGTCAGAACAGAAGGCGGGAATGAATGACTGTTAGAATTATTTCAAACTTACATATATTGGAAATCTTGTGAGTCATTTTTCAACAAAATCTGATGACAGTTATAGTAACTGTTGACACTATTATTTACTTAATTTTAAACATTTCACAGATTTTGGCATGTTTTGAAGTTTGTCATAAAATGCTTAAAATTGATAAGTGTTACCGGAACTAAAGAGTTCAAGTATGAAACAAAAATAAAATTAAAGAAAACAATAAGACAACTCGGCCATCCGTGCTACTTGACATTACATATATTTTATTCGTAATATAAGCAATCCTAGCAATGTCACAAAATATAACGTTTACAGAACTCTCGAAATTATACGATCGTTTCGCGTTGCAACGCTTTATAATTTTCATGTTTTAAATAGTCAAAAGATGCATATAATGGATATTTAAGAGCATGGTAAATGTTCAGTATTACTGTTTCCTAGCAAAAAACATTACTACAACAAAATTTTGCAAATATGAAACAATTGTTTTCATTTGTGTTAATGTATCAAAATGTGAAAATGTCCCTTTCAGTGATTCCAACAATTTTCAAATGAAAAGCATTGAGAGTGAATTCACTGTTCTGTTTAAAAATGGTTTTCACTCAACATTTTAATCTTTTGTAAAGTAATAAGGGATTCTTATTTACTGCTGATGTCTACGAGAATCGTATTTTTTTTTTCAACTTGCAGGCGTTCTCTCTCTATGCTGAGTATTTCATGTCTGAATGATTAATCAGAACCTGTTAATAATACATGTGTTTTATTACTTGCAAATTAGTGAGCAATTAATTATTGTATATGTGTTACATACGATGCACACTATCATTATTTAATCTGGGAAATATTTGTGGTATGTCATATTGTTTTCAATGTTTTATTGCCATTCATGGAATGCTAAGTAAAAGAAGTACACACATGTATTCATAAATCCCTGGACATGTACTTAGTAAGCGTTTTCTTTGGTATTGAAATTAAATAATCACTTTTCAACATTTTCGGCCCAGTGAGAGTCCTTATCGGCCTCTGTCAGACCCAACTTATGGGCACCGGTAAGCAAATTGTGCCCATCGACACACCGGTCGACAAGGACAGTTATTTGTTCCACCGTCCAATTCTTATTTTTTCTTCTTTTCTCGGATATACGCCCACTTTCTGCCGTGTTGATTACTTCGTCTGCTTTAAAGTGCGCGAAAATTACGTGATGTAAAACTTTCAGACTGCGTCACGGTTTTTTCGGTAAACAAACACCATACTTAACGTAGTCGTATTTTATGTAAACGGCTTTTTTATGATTTCGTTGATGAAACGGTTTTTAGGTAGAATCGTAAACCGCTTTACAAATATGGAAACATGAATTACGATACCATAAAAATATTGATGAAACGGCTCCCAGATACTTAAATGACGTCATACTCAACGTTACCAGATGTATTGCGTTACGAACGGCCTAGCGGCACCTTGCGCATTCTACCAGTATGCTGACGTCACCATCAACATTAGAACCGGTGCTGGCGTTATTGGCTGATGCTTAAGGCATTTCGTTTGCTAATATGTTACATGTTATTGTGTTTCATGTTATGTTTATCTGACACCATGTTAGGGTTATATAGCCTGGATAAAAATCAAAATCAACTTGTCGTTTAACTTATTATGTTCGGTTCCAAATATCGTGTATGGTGCCACAGTTGAAGTCATGGTCTCACTCTTGAACTTACCATGGTAAGTTATTTTAAGGTATTTAGGTAAATCGTGGGTATCGTGACTATCATGTCAATCAGTGAACATTGTTTCACTGTAAAATCATATCTACTTTTTATACGATCAAATGCGATCAAATGTTTACATCATAATAATCGCAGTCGATAATATTGAGAAAAGAACGGTACGTTCTTCTAGGACCTCGAATATAAATGGAATCGATCCTTAGTCGGTACTCAATTACATCCTTCGGATCCAATCGTTACTCAAATCGTGGACTCCAATCGTGACGTGAACTCCATCGATCAAATCGTAAAAGACATCGCAACTACAACCGTATCGTATCGTAACGGTGCGCATGGATTATTGATGAAAAAGGGAGAACGCATCACCTTGTACAAGGATGTACTAATTTGCTTAACGCGATCTTTGTGATCGCCTGCCTAGTATCAAGATCGTATCGTGTCCCAAAGGACTATAACGTAATCCTATTCGATTCTGGAGATTTGGCCATGACAGCACGTGATATTTGTAATCGAAAAATGGAAATAGATTGTAACCGAGCGCAAAGGACCGTACGAACTTCATCACATCGTATCTAAGCATGCAATCGCAGGGAACGACAACTATCATTAACTCGTGAACAATCGTGGTGCCCGTGACTTATCGCACGACAGTGTGAGCAGAAAATAGTATCGTCACTTTTATCAGCTCCCATTTAAGGTAGAGTAAAATGTTGCAAAATAGATGGAACGCAGTTTGCATAACGTTGAATGCGCGAACGAATCGATGTGTTTTACGCTGAATACACAACAGTCCGGGTGTTTATAATACATGTATTGAAAAAAATGATTACACGGATCTATTTAATATTACTAAAACAAATTGCGGGAGTACAGCATAGGCAATATAACAAATGTTTCTTACGTTGAATACGTGAAAGTACGGATGATATATTGTTGATTAGAAATTTGGATGCTTTGTTCAAAAGCGAATGTACTGAATGGTTAAATAATAAAAAAATATCATAGAAAAGGTGTGATATTTGGGAATGCGGTAATACCGTGTGTGCTTTATTTAACACAAAATCGCAGTGTTCCATTGAAATCGCATACATGCTGTACAGTACTCTCCTTAAAAGTAGGGCTCTAGTTGACAATAATATTATCTCCCGTTCCAGAGAATGTGTCTCACTTCGCGTTGAACGTCTCTTTTATTAGACTACGTACGTTGAGTGTGAAGTTTATCAAACAACCATAATGGGATATAGAGAATACTTTGTTAATGTGATTGTGTATAAATCCAAATTTAAGAACTAATGAACGAGGAGTGAAAGGCAAAAAATAGTACATATGTACATGTACTTGCAGGTGTTGTATAAAAGCATGTGTTGAATGAACCTAACGTTTATTCAATGGGTCGCATTCGCTTCTTTAAAATAATTTAGCTTAAGGATAAATATTATTGCGTTACAGAAAACGCGATAATACGATCAACCAATATAGTTTAACTAGAACAAGGAGCAAAAAGTCGTCTTTTCACATCAGGCCAAAAAGTTGTTTGGCCTCAGGCCAAAAATAGGGTAGGTCGGTCGGCCAAACTTTTTTTTCTGTTAAATTCTTTTGATCATACACATACTAGTTCCCCACTTTATTAAGGTTGTTCACTGACATATATATTTTAAATCTCTTAGCAACACATATTTCTTTTTTTGTGTTACAGTTTATTTTTCGAAAATGATCCAATGGAGCAGTTATCAAAAGCTCAACCTGGAATACCAAAAACCAGTTAAGGGTCGACACCAAAACCCTTTTTAAACCTAAAAAAATATCGTGTGCTAATACGGCGAAATCAAAACGCGGTCTTCTTGTACC
Source organism: Dreissena rostriformis (assembly GCA_007657795.1). NCBI lineage: Eukaryota > Metazoa > Mollusca > Bivalvia > Myida > Dreissenidae > Dreissena > Dreissena rostriformis. Next base: position 37,554 of record VMBQ01002562.1, on the reverse strand, counting down.
ACGTGGTCTTTGCGATTCGGAATACGCCAGTTCTAATCGAAATCCACTGTTTTCAAGTATCACTTCATTATCAAAGAAGTAAAAGCTATTTGAGCGACCAGGGGGTTCCAACTGCGAGTATTTAAGTGGCAGATATCAGTCACCCATTTAACAACATTGATTTTTTAAACTTTTGCCACGAGAACAAAGTAAGAGTATCCTTTGAAAATAATCAAACTCGATAATAACGATTGATAGCGTCCGCAACATTTCTTCTTTCGTGAACTAGTACCTGCCGAAAAAAGAAACGGAAGTGATCTTTTGAATTATTTTTGATTGTCTTTAAAATATACATCTACCTTTAAAATTAACCTAATTTAAAGAAAAGCTTTTGAAAATACACAGGTGAACAATTTAACAACAAACCTCCACAACACAATTTCCTTTTTTCGGTTCAAAGACTCAATGCGGTGTGACTCCAAAAAATTCAACATAATCCTTTTCAAAATCTTTAAATACCTAGTGCTTATGCAATTTGAGATAATTATAATACGACAAATACACGTAAATATTGTAATGCCGGTCCGTCTGGTGGCCGTCAGACGGTGCCAACATCACAAATAATCCTACTGTGTAAAGTAAATAAAAGACTGCATAAATTAAATATTGTTTATTTACATAAATATCATGTTTCAAAGTTCTTATCTGATGTTATCTGATCTGATATTCATTATCAAAGGATCGATCTCTGGTTAACTAACCTCGTTATCCATGACCTTTTTATGTGTGAGCCCAAATGGAACTGAGACCAAACGACAGTTTGGCCCTATTTATACTCGTAGTAAGGTGACGTCATACGCATGTTTCAATGAATGACGTCACATGACTAAGCAAATCTTCAATGAATGACATATGATTTAGCACAATTTCAATGAATGACGTCATATAATAGTAAACATTCAAGATGGCGGAAAAGAGAAAATACCGCGAAATACTTGCGAGTTAAATGTAATTTATGACAAAGGTAATCATTATAATATGATGAATTAATAAATAATATGCAAAGAACTTATCAATATATCATTATATTGATTATACTAGTATAACATTTAATAATTATAGAATAAACAATGATTTATTCATGACATTGACAATCGTACTATGTGTACATCGTAACTGACTATTTAAAGGTAATAATAGACATTGACATAGGTCATAGCATTATGACAAATATTGACCATGAGCTATTCACAATTGAACAGATTTACTATAAATTATGTGGCACAATAACCCCATTATATGCGATCGAAATTTCGTATATCCACCTGTATTGTGTCTTAGGGTTTATGTAAGAATTGGCTGCTTTTATATAGATCAGAGAATATTTACTCGGCTTTATAAATTAGAACTTGAAGCAGAACTAGGCGCCCGGTTCGTCGTTAATTTGCAATAAATCGCTTTAAGAAGGCATCAGGTGGCACCTTTATAACGTGCTATTGTTTGACGAGAAAAATGCAAATTTGTTATAGCTGAGACGTCAAGCGAATTGTTTAAAAAAACTAATTGGGTAATAACATCCTGTCATAATGGTAAGCCATGTGTTTGTTGCTTATACCTGTACCGTGATTTCGTTCATAATGCAGATCTGTATGTGATTATCATAATTTTCATTTTCTGTGCAAACGAACTACTTTTTCTTCTACTACTACGTTTAATACTTTATAAGTTTTATGTTGAATGTTGACATATAGTTTGGATACTGACATGAATTATGTATTATACATTTTGAGTGTGTCAATGATTAAGTTTGTGATTCCCACCTTTTTCTATTTCCATTATAACAAAGAGGAAAATACGTATGCATCATCCTATTTATTACTTTAAGTACATGTGCAATACCGCAGATTTAAACAAACGATGGTTATCATACACATGTATGTGTCAAGTTCTCCGTATTAACACATTCGATCAAAACATTTATCGCAAGAATTTCACTCATAAATCCCATTACACAAGACTATTTATTGTTAACGATATACTAACGTCTCACTTCAATACCTTAACTACTACCCACAGGCCACTTTGTTCAGAGGGATTAGCTTATTAGATTTTAAATTAATTGGTTTTACTGAACTAATACGATTACGATTGGGACATGTGCGGGGAATATCTTAAATGTGTCAGAAAGAGTCATACTTAAAAAAGCTCTTATGAAATCAACAAAGCGCATTATCTTATGGTGTTTATATGGATTTTTTTAAACACATTCATATAGCGCACTTTTCATACAGTATGTGCGTTCAGAGGCGCTTCATATTTTTCTCCTGATACCTGGGTCATAAGTCGTCCGTTAACATCTTGGCGCACTAAAGGAACGGCACATTGGCTTATTTCCCTCACAGGTACCCATGTTTACACCTGGATGGAGAGGAGCAGATGTGGGATAAGTTTCTTGCTCAGGAAAATTCCAGTGGTCAGGGCGGGATTCGAACCAGGAACCTCTCGAACTCTAAGCCGATCTCTAAGCCAGCGTCTTACCATTAGACCACTGCTCCCACAGAAAGAAACGTCGAAGCTTATTTGCACAAAAATTACTGTAAATGCAAGCTTCCTACCTAAGAAGTTCAATGTTAATACCTCATATAATTTCCATGATATGACCCGGACAAAATTGTATCATGCAAATCTCGTGATGTCGAGATGTATAACCTGAATCCAGTGTACCCATTCTTGTGACTTTGTTTAAGCAGGCAACAGTACATCAATCAATGATGATCTGAAACAAAAGCCGGTTTATTCAGGTGTCGTGGAGTCCTTCTGAAGAAAACAATAAAAATAAACTAATTCTCATAACACACAAGCATGTGTAAACTGTGATAAAGTAATACATCAGTCTCAAACAGTACTTATATTCCATCATGTAAGCAATTTATTTATTTAAACTTAATTGTAGGCTCACAACTCCAGGAGTCGTACATATGTAAGTTAATGTTGCTTTTTCGTCTGTATCTATTATAACTTGGACGTTTTCATTGTAAAGCTGAAGAGTACAAAATCATATAATCTTAAAATTTAAGAGTCAAAGAGTCATCATGAGTCAAAGAGTCATCATGAAGCAAAGGGAAATCCTGCGAAACATGTATACTATTCTGTGATCAGAACATTTATTCATAAAACCAAATAACATTTTACGCAGTGAAGTAATCATACTATTTACATCGACTAATCACAAATTTCATGAGCACAAAATGGCTTATATTTTGTGTAAAATAAAAAATAAAGCCGTGTTTATGACCTGTGTTTTGATTATCACAAAAGGTTCAGTACAGGATGCAGCCTGAAAGATGCAAGGTAAAAAGTTAAACCATTTGATTGAAATTGTTTAATTATTTATTTAATTTATTAAAGCTAGCTTCTTCTTAGTCCAAGTAAGGTTATACATCATAAGTCGATTTACCTTTCAATGAATAATTGCACAACTTTATTAAATTTAAACAGGTTTTCAAACGTTTTGCGTTTACCAATCTAGATTACTAGAAAAACAAGATATGCCCTTGACTAGTTCGCTACTTTTATTATTGGTTATATCAATTTAACAAATATCAAAAGTGTCACTAAATTCGAATTAAACGCCTTACTTGTAAATCTAAATTGATCGCCAAATAAGTAAGAAAACAGTTAGAAAAACATAATTCATTTACCATTATTCTGTTCCGATATTGAGGTAATTTTCGCTATTTGAGTCTTTTTTAATTCGATCCGCAGCTAACGGTCTTTAGCAATAAAAATATTATTGAAATATTACTTATAATTTAAAGTGTCCATGTTCTTAGTTTGATTTGAAAAGGAAACAAATATTTCGGCTATTGGTTGACATATACTACTGTTGGAAAATCCATAATCCATTTACACAGAAGAAAATATAAAAACAAACATAACTGAAATGACTCATTCAGTAAGCTACTGATCCACACAGAAGAATACGTTTCTTAATTTCACAACGCAATAACAAAACAAATTAACGGAATCCAAAATGTTTAATCTTTTAATCCGATCGAGTTATACGCGTGTTTTCGCTAGTTCAATAGACACGAGTTTTTGCGTGTATTTTCGCGGGATAAATCAGCACGTTTTTACGCTCAAACGGATCTTGTTCTTGTTCTTATTCTTGTTCTTGTTTTCGTTGTTGTTGTTGTTGTTGTTGTTGTTGTTGTTCTTCTTCTTCTTCTTCTTCTTCTTCTTCTTCTTCTTCTTCTTCTTCTTCTTATTATTATTATTATTATTATTGCAATGTCCAGATGCCAGACGCTGCTTCAGTGCTTTAAACCATGTAACAGTATATACATAGTTCTATTCTCATTTCAGATCAATATCGACTCAGACAGACTGGCAGGTATGTATTTGTAGTAGTGTACCTTATTTCTCATTTGACTCCTATAGGATCTGACTCAAATTGCATTTCAAACTATATTTTATTACACGACTTCAGAATATCTTTTATCACGTGCTTTTAAATTATCAAAGGAAATAAGTATGTACGTTAACGCCATGATAAAACCGGAACGTTGGTTTCATGGCTTGATATCACTTGACGTTGCAACGTCATTCAGCAAAATCACGTACCGCGATAGGCCTGTCAAACAAAAAGTAATCAATGACAACTCTCCAAAAGCTATATTGCACACGTTTAAAATAATGGTAATAGTTATATTACATAGAAAACAGAGTGTAGCATTTATATTACATAGGAAACAGAGTGTTTAATGTGATTAAACTCAATACCGGTGTACTCTGCTTGAGTTAAGATAATACTGATGCACTCTATTAGATGAGCCAATGCGGTAAATATGAAAAAAATCAATACCGATACACTCTATATGATGTTCAATAATCCGATGCATTCTATATTGATTAAGCTCACACCTACACGCTCTATATTAAATTAGCGGAGTGGGTGTTTGTATTTGACAGGACTTTTGACATATAAATGCAAAAAACAATTCTTCTGACGCCCGTTTGTCTTCTATGTGCAACGGAGATTGAACTCAATTGCACCGCTCAGTTGAGGAGTCTCGAGACGCCCGTAAACGGTAAAACATCCGTGTTAATATGTCTAAAGAACTGAAATGATACTAATTTTATTTTGAAGGACATGTCGTTATATATACTTAAACATGCACATGTGTGGCATGTGAATAGTGCAAATTTATTCATAAAAATCGGACGGTACGTCTTTACCTACAATCAAAAGTTATAGTTTGAATAACCTGATCCCCGCCGATGCCCAAAGCGCATACAAAACGCCCAAACGCCTATCCATCACGTTAATCTGCTTAAAATCGTATAAATTTACAAATTTGAAACATTATTTTTGTTCGTTTGTTTGATTACTGCATGAGCAATATTTCCATACATGTACGAAACCACAATACATATCAGTGGAATCTTTGATTCAACTTGAGCCGAGTAAGGAATATTGAAATATCATACTAATTTGTTTTTAACGTATAAATATAAGCATCGATACCGATTGGTAGTGGAAATACAGAAGCAATTCATATTCAAATGATCCGTACCACGCAAAAACATCAATGTATTAATTACCTTTATCATTTTGACTTTGATTAAAATCTTTATGTATTCGAAGTCCTTTAAAAACAATGACGGGTTGTAGTTGTGATATATACAACACCTGAACAATTGCAGGTCACGCTTGTAAACACTTGTCAATGTTCATTAGGCCAGAAAGATTTTGATTGCCAATGGCATGTCATGAGAGGATTCAACATTGACGAAGGGCTGGTGCAAGTCATCCAAGAACTCTACGGAATCGCCAGCAGCGCAGTACTTCTCAACTGACAGCAGGGGGACTTATTCAGGACACCAGTGGACGTCCGTCAGTGATGTCTGCTCCCTACCGTCATGTTTAACCTTTTCATTGAGAAGATAATGCAGGGTACTCCCCATGACTACCACACTTTTATCTCCATTGGTGTAAGACCAATCTCCAACTTAAGATTTGCTGATGACATTGACATCGTGGGTTGCACCAGCAGTGAACTTCAATATCTCACCAACATACTCTATGAAAGAGCAGGGGCATACGGGATGGAGGTCAGCACGGAGAAGTAGAAGATAATGGTGAACAGCACGACCACACCAGTGCACACATTACCATGAATGGCGAAAAACTGGAAGAATTGATCAGCTTCAAATACTTGGGAGTAACCCTGTCCAAGGAAGGTACCAGCAGTACCGCTGAAGTCCGAATAAGAATTACCATGGCGACCGCAGCGATTGCCAGACTGATCATGTTGTGGACAAGCAGTTCCATCAGCTTCTCAACCAAGTGCAAGCTCTACAAGTCCCTCGGAGTCTCCGTCCCACTGTATGGCTGCGAGACCTGGACGCTTCGCGCGGACAGAAAACGCAGAATACAGGCATTTGAACACAAATACCTCCAGAGACTGCTTCTCATCGCCTTCATGAACAACCAACGAGTACTTCCGGAACATGACTGCAACACTTGTTGGCCCACATTAGCCCATACTGGCGACCGTCAAACGATAAATGCTGTCTTGGTTTGGAAACGTCACCAGGCACGACTCTCTGTGCAAGACGGTTCTCCAGGGCACACCAGAGGGAGGTGTCCGTCGAGACCGTCAAAAGAAAAGCTGGATGGAAAATGTGAAAGAGTGGACATCCCTCACAATGGTGAATTACTATCAGGATCACTCAACAGACCTTACTGGCAGAGGATTTATCTATCATCGTCCCTTATTTCACCCCAATGTCCACATCGGTCAAGGGAATGATGCTGCTGATGATTACACGGGCGTTGACGTCGGTTTGACATTGACCTGTGATGTGCAGTTGTACACCCACTGTTTCCTGTCATTTAATATGAAAATAAACAATGAGCTAGACAGAATCTTTATTTAAAAAAACATTAGTGATATGTAAGGCATTTCGTATATGCACGTGTTGTCATGGAACACTTATCAAAACGCCATTTGCTAGGTAAATAACGGCGGGCACCTTAATTACATACTTGTTATTAATGTATTACATGACACTTATTGTATGGGAAAAGCGAAACGTTTATATAAAATATGCGATGAATTTAGTACAAAATAATTTAGGTACTCCATAACAGATAAATACATGTAGATTAATATTTAACTGCTACTAAGAACTATCGCATAATAACGCAAAAAAGTCCCCAACACAGCATACGTCTGACACTTATTACGCCGCACATGATACAATCTCCTCGCAGAGTGTTTGCTCACTATACATGACAATGGAATGTAGCTGGCGTGTACTGCGGCATAGATGGACTTAGGCATGTTTTATTCACGTCGTTCCGACGACTAACTTAATAACTTAATCGCAGAACGACTTAGTAAGTCGTGCTTACGGCTTGCTAATTCATGGGAACGAGATCACTAATTGTTGGTAAAAAACAACAACAGAAAAAAAAACATAATACATGTAAGCATTAAAATGAGCGAAACTGCCCGCAAAATTTCATGCGATATAATGTGAGCCTCCATTGTATCATCAAATGTGAAATGTGTTAAACAGCGTGTATTGTGATAGGATGCTTATGAAGTTACCTCGACTTAATATGTCGTTTCCACGAGCTCAGAAATCTCGTTCTCACTAATAACAAAGTTATTTCCCCGAATGACTCATTCTGACGAGTAAGCTATGTCGTATCCACGAATTACTTATTTCGTGACCCCGACCAAATAAGTCGCGGGAAACAGTTAAAAAGTCGTGGGAACGCGTAACTAAGTCGTGATTATGATATGAATAAAAACATGCACACGTCACTTCTGTATCACCGTAAGTGATACAGAGCGAATACACGTGGTAATACCAGAATCTTTTCTTTCAGAATACAAAGAAGTGTTTGCCATCTTCGACAAGGACAACGACAGGACGATCAACGTTAGCGAGCTGGGCAGAGCCCTCCGGTCCCTGGGTCAGAACCCCACGGAGAAAGAGGTGCAGGAGATGATAGCAGAGGTCGATGAAGATGGTAGGAGACGGGGTCATGTAGGGGATTTCTCTATGGGATTTCTAAAAGAGCTGTATCCATATAATTGCTACAACATATAACCCCTATTGTAACGGCTTATAGCCGCGTTTTCAAAGACTTATATCCCCTATTGTTATGACTGTATGCCACTATTTCTACATGTATTAATTTTACGCAATTGCCGCTGTTGCTGTTATGATTGAAGGCCGCTATAGCTACGGCTATTTTTTCCGCTCTATATGTTTTATTATCCTCGTAAATAGGTGTGTGCGGGTCGAGGGCATCCCACTCAACACCGTACCTAGTTTGCATGACATGTGTTCGTAGTATTACACATTTAAACATTTTATCTTCATTAGCTTGTTCATTAAATTACAAACAATATTTGTGTGGATCGAGGGCATCCCACTCCACACCGTTCATAGTTCGCAAGCAATGTTTGCATAGTATAACAATTTTTAAACATTTGATCATCAACAGCTACGGCTATTATCCACTTTTTAAAGACTTAAAGCCAGAGTGGCATAACTTACTTATGCTGCAACGAATCCATAGTAAGTATAATGAATATCCACGGTTTCTATGATTACCAGTCGCTTTTGCTATGACACACAACCTGTGTTGCTATTATTGAAGGCAGCTATCGCTATGACTATTATTTGCTGTTTCTATAAATAATACTTGCTGTCTCTATATCTAATAGCCACTGTTTCTATAACGTTAAGACGATGTTGCTATTACTTATCGCCACTGTTGCCATGAAAAACATACACTTCATGTATAACTAATAGTCACTGTTTATATAATTAATAGCCGCTGTTGTTATGAATAATAGTCGCTGTTTCTACGAATTGTTAGTATTGCTGATGTTGCAACGAATAATATTCGCTGTTGGAGCCAGAGCTCTAGATAAGATGCGTATCTGCGTATTTACGCATTGAAAAATTTAAAAAACGCTTTAAAAATCGGCTCAGTACGTAACATTGCGCAATGAAAATCTTGGTACGTATTTTTAATCGATTAAAGTGCGTAACCAGTTTAACCAATAATCCAGATGAGGTTTTAGCGTAAGTTAACCTTTGAATCAAAACTAAGTCAATCAAAATAAGCTTAAATACAAAATGGAGGCACATCATGTTTGTGGATCAAAAAAGGGACGTTTAAAGCGACCAGCGGCTCCTGCGGGAATATTTTAAAGAAAGTGTGTTCATATCATCATTTAAAATTTATTCTGTTTGCCTTTATTAAAAACAAATAATAATATTTCTAGATTACACACGCCATGTTCAATGTCAGTTTTTTATGGCAATGGAAAATACCCGTCAATATTCCTAAACACCCTTTATGGCTGAAACTAAGGAGTAAAATACGCTTTAACAATAATATCAGGGGGTAAAATACCCTTTAGACTAAATCCTTATCTGGAGCGGTTGGAGCGACTACTTTACGTCTATAGTGAGGCAAACAGCAGCTCTGGCTACAATACATAACCGGTGCTCTTATTCTTAATACGGTTGATATAGATGATAATCGCTATTGTCATGGCCTATAGCCGTTGTTGCTCTGACTACAGGAAGCGGATGTATCGAGTTTGAAGAGTTCTGCACTATGATTGAGAAGAAGCGAGAGGAAACAGGGGACCAGGAAGAGGAAATGAGGGACGCATTCAAGGTGTCCGACAAGGATGGCAGGTAGTGATTAAGTGAATCAAGATTGTGTTAGATTTTCCTTAATACATTGACTCATGCGTGTCACAATATATGTATCCCGGTAAAGCGACCGTTTGAGAAAACCCACTAATCTGCTAGTACAAATAATGCTGATCTATTAATAAACCTTTCAAAATCACACATCGTATCAATCGTTATTATTTAAATTAAGCTATAATGATTGGTTGATATAATGGACCAGCGTTGTTTGTACCGGGGTGATACATGGGTTTTTCTTAACTCGTGCGAATTCAGGGATCAGTCTATTCATTCAGTCGTTCGTTTATTCGTGCGCTAATTCGTTCGCTCGTAATTTTATGCAAGTTCTTCGTGCTTCGTTTGTTTGTTCGTTCGTTCATTAATTAAATTATTTATTCAGTAACTAAATTATTAATTTGTGGACACGCTGTTTCGAATACATTTGCAAGAAGATAGAGTGTGTGCTGATGGTGATTTTTAATGATAAGGATATCAAGCCTGTTCATTTTAAATAAAACTATAAGACTTATTTTTATTTCATTATGATGTTACACCACTTTTGATTGGATGATTGCAACCCAGTCTTATCTGATGATTATGATGCAATATCACGTCTGATTAGATAATGATGAAAACTGCTTCTTGGTTGGTTATGTTTTCAGCGGATCAATCAGCGCAGGGGAACTGCGGTACGTGATGGCCAACCTGGGAGAGAAGCTCTCCGATGCGGACATAGACGACATGATGAAGGCGGCAGACGCAGACGGGGATGGAGAATTCAATTATAAAGGTATGTTAACTGAAACAGTAAAAGAACGATGGTCAGTAATTAAAGAACTCGTTGGCATACACAACTCGTGACTTAATACATAAATTATATCGTTGTCACTGAAAAAAAGTTAGGGTGTGTACATTAGAAAAGTTTGCTTGTTTGTCTAGGTTTTTGTCTTTGTGCAACTTGTTTTCCTTTTCAGTTCTCTCTTTTTTTCTGTCAAGAAATGAAGTTAAGACATACACAATGATTACCCAATTATACAATTGTTTAGGACAATTACATGCTGTATACAATGTTGGTATATGATGTTACTGCAATGATATATGTATACATAATATGCATGCGTGTATGTTTATGTTTAATTTCCGAATAAAAAAATAAACATATATATATGTAAAACAAAGGGGAAAATAATAAATTATCAATATATGTTGTTAGTTGACCTTACGACCTTGATATGTATTTCAACATCAAATACTAGGAATTATGACGTAAACAAGGAAATCACAAACTAAATTTATTTTGATTCAATCAATGAGGCATTATCTCTTCCCCGACTCTTCATCTCCCTTTGCACTTAATGCAGTGGTTTTATTTTTATTTTCAGAATTCTGCGCAATGATGTCTTCGCAATAGCTAAAAGGGCGTATATACTTGCATTTGTGTTGGTGTATTTATTTTCTTACATTTCTGTGGTCCATGCATTGAATCTATGTCTTTAATTGAATCATAAACTATATATATTTCATCATGAGATCATAAATTTATATATATATTACATCGTGTTCAATCATTTTATTGCATAAGCTTTTAAGTAACGATTTCTCATTTGTAAAAATGCAATACATAAAGGAGAGAATAAAATAAATTAAAACAACAAGTCTTGCAATACTGCCACAGCTTCTGAAGTTTCACTCCTTTATATTGGTCTATGAAATGGCACACGAAACTTTCTAAATGGCAATAGCATGTTGCATATTGTTAAAGCCACACACCTTGGAATGAAGTACATGTTAATCAATACATATACATAGAAAGATGTTTCATTTAGGAAAAGAGGCAATATGCCCATCATTCCGCATGTCACACATGACAAAGAAATATATAACCGGTTAATATAAATGCAATTTGAAAGATTGAGTCCGATTGAGTTAGCGAAATTGTCTCAATCGGCATACCTCGCTGATTATAATTGAAATATGGGAAACAACAACAACAATTTGCAAATGCCGAAGAAAATGTTTATTAAAATATGTAACAAATTGACAAATAACTATTCTTATCACAAGTGTTGATTTCTATGAAACATCATAATAACAAATATAACAAGATTGCCATACTATCATATGTTCTGAGCCTTGTTCTGAGAAAACTGGGCATAATGCTTGTGCGTAAAGTGTAGTCCCGGATTAGCCTGTGCTGACTGCATAGGCTATTTATTTATTTTTTATTAAAACCTATTTTTGACGATGCTGCTTCAGCGAAGCAGCTCGTTTGAGATATCATACCATGAAAATATTCTTCACAATGGCGACCTATGTAAAAGACCGAGCCAGTCCGATGGAGTTAGCTAAATTTTCTCAATCGGCATACCTCGCTGATTATCGTTGATACAGGTAAAGGCAACTTGGTTCCCGCCCTCTTTCAAATTTATCGAGAGGTTCAGGACAGGAACCAGACACGAAACTTCCAGGTGGCATTCAAACGCTGTGACGCTGGGAAAACCCCAAATGTAGTAATTTTTAGATTTGATCGAGAATGTAACCCGCCTCCCAGTTTCGCTGAATGGGTCAAGTTCCCCACGGGTACTACTTCCCCGTACCCCCCAAATTTGTGTTCGTACACAAACTTTTCGTACTCAATTTTTTTTCGTACCCAATTTTTTTTCGTACCCAATTTTTTTTTCGTACCCAATTTTTTGTTCGTATCCAATTTTTTTGTACTTAATTGTTTGGGGGGCATAATATTTTCGTACCCAATTTTTTTTAAACGGTACCGCTTTTAAAACCGAAAGAAGGATTTCTAAACGTATACGTCCATTTCGACAAACGCGATAATTTTTAAGTTTTAAAGCGCAAAAAAGACGGATTTCTACCTTGTTACCACCAGATATATTCTAATGGGCATAGATAAAAAATGTTTCTTATTCATACTCAAATTTACTCCGCCTGTTCCTTCATGCTATTTAAATATTTGAGCCTCGCTCTGTGAAAAGGGTGTTTAATGCATGTGCGTAAAATGTCGTCCCAAATTAGCCTGTGAAGTCCGCACAGGCTTATCAAGGACTACACTTTCCGCTTTAATTGTAATTTTCGTTTAAAGGGAGACTCTTTTTGACGAAAATCTAGTTTATGCGTGAAGTGTCGTCCCTTATTAGCCTGTGCGGACTGCACAGTCGAATTCGGGATGATACTTTACGCACATGCATTAAACCCCTTTTCACAGAGCGATACTCATTTGTTTGTTTGTTTTGTTGGAATGTTTGCCGTTTTCAACAGTATTTCAATCATATCACGGCGGTCGTTTAACACTCTTTCAACTGTCTGGGTAAGCTTGTTTACCAGTACTCAGTTCACATACTTAGGCCAGGAACTGACAACTGCAATACTTGAATCAAAAGTAAGCCGAGAATGGCCGTAGAAAGGATTTCATTACCAAATCTCACAAAAGTTAATTGGCGGGGTGGGTATCGAACCCGCTATCCGAGAGTTATTGAATGGCCTGCTATTCACTTGCTTATGTATTATCATGACAACTGTATTTCATCTTTCATGCTTCTCAATTCTTATACTTAGGTATTGCCTCTGGCATGTACTTGAACAATATTTTGACAGTTGTTCTTTGAATACTACATTACTGGCGCGTTTATTGGATTGATTCATAGCTTTCCTTTTTGCATGTAGGTTATTTTTTCATAGAATACGCGTTTTGCTTTGTTGTTAAATTAATCTGATTTATCTGATTCATGTCATCTCTATAAGAAACAATTACTTTTCTGTGGTTATTTCTCTCTTGAAACATGTTAACGAACCAACCCGAGTATGACTGTATATGACACAAATCAAGCGTATTATCTATGCTTAAAGAGTTCATAAGTATCGGGTTAAAGTGGGCTAGCTGTACATAACGGTAAGTATTAGGAAAATCGTCGCTTGATTGCTTACGATTACCATTTTCATGTTATTGAAGACAAACGCATGTAAAGGTTTATCCTTTATTTTCTCACTTATTTATGCACGTTTGTGGACAAAATATACCGGAATGTTTATCAACAAACGGAGAATATGAATATAATTAAATATTTACTTTTATGCAATTTTATGTATGGAGATAAATTATGGCAATTGATAAGCTAATCTGAGCTAATTCTACTTTGCTCTAAGTCCCGAAGATGCTGCAGTACAGAATTCACCCGTTTATAAAAATGTGGGTGCAAAATGAAATCGAAAAACTTCTTCTGTGACGACTGAATCTTGAATCCGATTACGTCATATTAAAGATCTCGTTCTCACGAACACAGCGATATAAAAAAATCATTTTTGAAAAAAATGGAGCACTATAGCAATAAAGCGACGAAATGTCGGCGAGCTATACATAAACGTTGGATTAATGTACGCGAGCTATACATAGAGGTTGGATTAATGTCGGCGAGCTATACATAGACGTTGGATTAATGTCGATGAGCTATACATAGACGTTGGATTAATGTCGGCGAGCTATACATAGACGTCGGATTAATGTCGGCGAGCTATACATAGACGTTGGATTAATGTCGGCGAGCTATACATAGTCGTTGGATTAATGTCGGCGAGCTATACATAGACGTTGGATTAATGTTGGCGGGCTTTGAATAGCGGTCAGTGTCAGTTTATTGTTTGCGAGCTATGAATAGCGGTCAGTGTCAGTTTATTGTTTGCGAGCTATGAATAGCGGTCAGTGTCAGTTTATTGTTTGCGAGCTATGAATAGCGGATAGCGGTCAGTGTCAGTTTATTATTTGTGAGCTATGAAAAGCGGTCAGTGTCATGTTAATATTTGCGATCTATGCATAACTGTCATTGTCAGATTAGTGTTAGCGAAGTATGCATAACATTCAGAGTCAGGTTTGTGTAGGCGAGCAACGCATATCGGTCAGTGTCAAGTTAATTATGGCGCGAGCTAAGCATAACGCCCAGTTTCAGGTTAATTTTTGCGAGCTATTCGACTGTACACAGAACCAATAAACAAATTGTGACCTCGATAGCACATATTACTATATATTGGAGATACGTGCCTGGTTGTAGACTGCTTTTGTTTAAATAAAAAGTTGGCGTGCGTACTATTTATGTGTAACGTACGATAACCTAAAGTCGTCATGCACATAAAGTCGTCATTTATTTTAAGTATCGAATTCTTTCCCTTGATTACCCCCGAGAGTTTGAAGCCCGCGTTAATTGAAAGGGTAAAAATTCTCTTTTTTTCCTTTTAATATGTGTCAATCAGACCAGGATTATAAATCATTAAATTCTTGGGCTTTCCAAGACTACACTTTTTGTACGCGGTTTGTTTACGGGCGAATTATAAAGTGCTGCGACTGTTTGTTAAGGCGAAAGCCACGTGGGTCATTGTCGCCATTGTTTAACATGTCTGAATAAACCCAAAGGCACTTAAATACATGGAATAACCTAATAGCCTCCCTTTGATAAGGTTAAAGTATACTAAGAAGCAAACAAAAAGATACTTCTTAGTCACTTACGACTTTTGATACATTATGACGACTTAACGACTTAAGGTTAAGCATAATTATGATGACAACTTTTTTTGAGAAAAAAAAACAACAAAAAACAACAAAAAACAACTGAGTTGAGCATAAAGTTGAAAGTAAAGTTAAACATAAAACTGTCTAGATTTTAGTTTTGTGAAACAATATATATTGAAATGCATTACTGAAACTCGAGAAATTACATAATTCTAACAATGTTTCAGAAATGGAAAATCGTCCATCAAAATTACGCAAATGGTATGTTGAAAGTATGATTTCGGCATATAATGCTGTAAAGAAGGGAGGCATGTCAGTTTCTTCAGCTGCCAAAAGATTTGGAGTGCCAAGAATGACATTGTCAGATAGGATAAGTGAAAAAGTTGCACTGGATGCTAAAATGGGGGACGACACGTCACTGACAACGGACGAGGAAGCTGCATTCGTAAGCTATATTTGGTACATGGCTAACCGTGGCTTTCTGATATCAATCCAGCAATTAATAGGGTTCGCCTGGTGTATAGCGAAGGAGCGTGGCAGAAGGGATGTATTTCCAGACTCAGGTCCATCTCGAAGTTGGTGGAACGGCTTTAAGTCCCGGCATCCTGGATTAGGATTGCGTCGCACTGATTCATAAGACAGAGGGAGGGCCTCATTAGGTAGTGTGAATGTCCTACGAGAGTACTTTTCTCTTTTGAAACAGACACTGGAGAGCAATGAATTGCATGATAAGCCTGACCGTATATATTATTGCGCTTTTCCTCAATTAATCGGCTTGTCAAAAGGTCATTGTTCCGACAAGAAATAAGCATGCCCATTCGCTGTCTGTGGCAACACATGAACATATATCTGTACACTGCTGCGTATACGCTGCTGGCCATGCGTTGCCGCCTATGATTATCTTCACCAACAGTTTGACAGGAGGGCCGTACCATCGCCTGGGTCCAAAATGATAAAGTCAGATGTTTGGATATAAAAAAAAACAAGTCAGTGCTTTCGAAAATGCAGAATATTTCCGTTCAACTCTAATGCTGTTGACAAAACGTTGCTGCTCCGCTCATGTACTGATGTTGATCCAAACTCAATTAATCTCGAGGTCCCCACACCAGAGACGAACACGGACCAAGACGTACAAGTAGCTAAACCTGACACTGCAGTTCATATGTAATGCTCTTTCACCAGTATTGCAACGTCGCAGATCGATGACACACTTTTTGACGTCAGCTTCACCGTTGGTGATGATGGAATACTGACGTTGCAACAAACAAGCGTTTCTCAGCAGTCTTTGAGCGACACGCAACCGATAGAAAACAGTGCCACCGACTGCCCTCCGGAACTTGCACTTGCTGCGATGGAGTGTACATTGACATCCCGAAAAAAAACGCAAGTTTGATGAGTGTTATAACTGCCGCATCGACTTACAAGATACTGTGTTTCAAACATGTCGTAACCTTAAGGGCCAGGTGGAAAGGCAAGCAGCAAGTTCAAGTAATCCTGTAGAACAACCTGACGTCATATCTGTTACAACTACAGCCGTGAAAACACAGAAAAAGCCGACTGTACCTACATGTACCGTTCTGGACCACCCTTTGGTAAGAGCAGGCCTAATTCCAGAACGCCTAGTCAACGTTCTATTTCGTGAAGAAATAAATTTGTTCAGAATATATTTATATAAAATGAAAATGCTTTAGTTTATTTTCGACTAATGAAACATTCATAAACAACTACGATTTTATTGCGAAAACAAAGATTTAAAAGTATAAATGAATCTTGTCACAATTTTTTAAGCAGATGGTCAATCAACATCGTAGCTTTTATATTCATGAACGAAGACTGGTGGACTGAGTTTCCGAAGGACGACCACGTGATAAGTGTTAGATAATCGCGCGCGTGTTGCTAATTGAGTGCGTGTATTTCGCAGTTTAAGTGTCAAAGCACATTAGTTGCAACAGGTGGGAACATATGGTGTGTACCAGCATCCATTTCGGATTACTTTTAACACGTTTGAAAAGTTGGTATGATTTTTGAATGACATAGTGATTTTTTAAATTTTGGTATTGTCCTGTTCTGTTTATGCGTTTGTGACCATGGCCTCGGTTTCTTTCAAAATCATTTTACTGGCGTATATTTGTATTTTCATTTTGAGATCCATATTACAATAATTGACAATAAAAAGTTTTTCCCAAAATAATGATTAATTGATTTGGAAACATAGAATGCGACACAAATACTCTAAATCGGATTTAGTAACATAATTCAACCTTAAGAGACTTTTGCAAAATGACAATTTTCACAAATATTCTAAAAGATCCAACAATAATATATGAATTATATTCAATCAAGCAAAAAATACTACATGCTAAGAAGTTTCACAAATATTGGTTCGTTTATGGATAATAATCAATCGATATCGGTAACATAATAAAGAGTTGATAAAGCTTTTCAAAAACCATTTGGAAAATATAAGTATTTCTAACATAGCATTTAAAAAACGCTGTTAATATCAAAAGCCTTTGTGATGCAGTGGTAGTGTCTTAGCTTTTGCTACTTAATGTCCTGACTCCAAATCCCGTGGTAGAAGATTCTTTTTTAAAACCTTTTCTCGCATTCATTATTATGTTAAACTATAATAAGGGAAAAGGAACCAGTTCCGTATTCCTACACAAACCGAATAAGGCACTGGCATTTTTTTTCGCACTTAAAAGTAATTTTGAAAGTACCAAAGAGTCATTTATATCAATACATAATTGTTTATACAACGTTTGGATATTAAAAATATTTTTTGCAATATATNAGGAACTTGTTCACATATCTTGGACCATCTAAGCAACCAAAAGTATCAGACCAGAACAGTTTATTTAGTAAATCAAGGCCACCGGCCCATGATACATAACACAATAACTTAATATAATACAATTTCGAAATTGATCCATATGTTTCTATAAATATAATATTATACTTCCTTTAGTGTTTATCGCCTGTAACAGATGGAATAGGTAACATGTTAATTGGCTTTTAGTGTTGTCATTATTCGAAGATATAATGTTGTACACTTCGGTTAATATCTCTCCAGATGAATACCACGAATATTTATATAAATTCCTTATATCACGATTCTTATCACAATAACCCCTTTATATAACCTTATATATTATAACACAGTTTTTAAAATGCTATGGCATGATTGGCTGATTTTTTTATAGTGATACGATCTCGCAAACAATATAAATGTCGTAAGGATAGTGCATCTCATATTAACGACGTTAAAAGTGCATTATTTCCTCTTTTTTTTCGGGCTATAATTTTATGAAACAGATTTACATTATAATGACGGACATACGTACAACTTATGCAAAACACAATTTAGCTTAAGAGTTTCGTTTGTCTGATAAATGTCTTTATGACTGTTAGTCTGATCCTGGCGTGTCAAAGGTTAGACGGAACCATTTTAAATCGATAAATAGGTATGCTACTCATAAGTTTATCAACACGATAATGATATTTCTTTATATAACTTTGCAACGAGTTGTCCACAACATAAACCTACGTTCTTAGTGCATAGGTCACAGACGGACACTCGGCAGCGCTTGACTGAGCTTCTATAGTCGGCAAGTGGGGAATAAAACGGGTAATCGGGTCCAAAATAGTTCATATTGCTTATTTCATATTGCTCACACAAGCATTGATATCCAAAATTCCATAGTTTCCATATATAATAGTGCACTAATGAAAACGTATATTTAAAATGTTAACAGTTGATGTATATATATTATACTCAATCGCCGTGGCGTAGTGGATATGGTGTCCGCCAAGGGAGGTCACGGGTTCGATCCCCACAATGGGAGCCTTCTTTAAATCTCCCAAGACACCCACGTACTGGTTTTAGTTCCAGGAAACGGACTTGAGAGCGTTTCAAATAATCCATAGGCTTTCGATGCAATCGAGCAAAAATAAATAGGTTTAAACTTACTCATATCAGAAAAACAATATGCTAACATGGTACCTACAAGGATCAGTAAGGAATTACTAACATAAACCTTTGAATTTCAGAAACATTTTGTATAATTTATAAGAAAGGCGAAATTTTGAGGCTTCAAAACATTTCACAAACGATGAAAGCACACATTATCTGAAAAACAAAACAAGAACAGTTCCAGATATTAATTAAGTGATTTTCATACTATTTGTGATGCTTCAATCAATGTACTGACTGTTGTGAAGTTTCCAAAATCTAGAGCATCATTTGTCTTATACTCAAGTTGAACTATAGCAAAATCTTTATATTATCTGATACAACATTCCATTTGTCAACAAACAAACTGATAGTGAATGTATACGTTTAGGTGCGTTAAGAGTATTGAGTGCCATGAGTACACACTATTTTGATTATTATTTTTCTAAAAGTTAAACAGGGGTTTGTAAATGAACTTAAACTAAAATTGTGAACATGGAAGTTCCTTCTATCATAGAGGCATCTTCAACAGGGTAATGTGATATTTTAATATGAGTTGAGGTGTGGTAAATTTCAATTTTAAGAATAACTGACATAACCAGTACTTTGGGAATTGTGTCCTTATGACTTTAAATGTTTGTGTTTTGGGTAATTTTAAAATCAAATTCTTCGATTTACCGGTAGTCTAATGAATGTTAATCAGAATAAAAGTATGCGGTAATAAGAGGAAGTATCATCATGTGAATGCAAACACATGGTTGATATACAATAATGNATATTACAAGCGCTTTAAACACAATTCGAATATGGCTTTATATCCGATCGTGGTTGCTGTCGTTATAGCCGCTTTTATAGCGCAGACACAGGTAACGCTATTTTTCTTCAAGTTGGTGTACGCCTTATTCTTTTATTATGTGAAAACGTAGGTCAGTATTTTTTTGATGATTAGCCTTTGTTAAATAAATCTTCATAAAATAGAGATGCTTCAATGACAGTACTATTTTTTTTCTTTATAATACATTTGCATAATTGGATTCGAATTTTGATTTCATAACGTTTAAAACAGACAAACATATAATTTATAAAATATCCAAGTTGGGTAATAAACAAAAATAATGTTTATAAATCTATTAAAAAGGTTATATGTCGTCAAATGTTTGTTTCGTCTATTAAGGAGCGATCGCCACATGCAATGATGTCTGGACGGTATACGGCTCCTCTTGCTACTTCTTTGATGATAAAACAAAAATGCACTGGGCAGAAGGAACGGTAAATCAATGTCTTTACGACCTACACATTGGTATTGTGTGTTTTGCCTTTNTGGCTGGACGGTATACGGCTCCTCTTGCTACTTCTTTGATGATAAAACAAAAATGCACTGGGCAGAAGGCACGGTTAATCAATGTCTTTACGACCTACACATTTGTATTGTGTGTTTTGCCTTTTTGGTTAACATCTCAACACCAATATATGTGGGTACTTTTTATATTTAATAAGAGTTTAATATAGAACGGCAACGTATATGGTGAAGCGCCTTCTATTGTCACTTTTTCGTTGGACTCCGAGGTCGCCAGATCGCCCTTTAGTTAGTTTTATTTGTCCAGTCCTTTTTGGTCATACTTTTTACGAATAACTTAATAAGTGTGTATTATTTATATTTAGCTGAATTTATTTCGCTTACATCCTTTTCCAAATAGTATATGCTTTTATTTAAAATATAACACAATTCAATTTTCGTCGACGTAGGTGTTTTAAATGAACGGCTTTTGTTAAAGTTTATTTGTACTTATTGGCACAAAACAACAAACGATTGCAAAGAACGCTACCGCAAGTTACTTAAGCTGAAGCTTAAGTTCTTAAAAAAAATATCGATAGTATACAATAACTGTCTTTACAGCACTACTGCCAGACGCACGGGGCGCTTACATCACCACCATCCAATCAGAGGGCGAGTTTCTTTTTTTGCAGGACATGTGCAGGCGCAGTTATAGCAAGGTCATGTGGAAGCCATACACACTTTTAATACCATATGTAGTTATATGTTAAAGGTGTATCCGGCGAACTTAAACCTCGGCACACCATTCGGGACCGTGAGGATATACAAAAAGGCGATGTTCTCAAAGGTAACCAGTACTCTGCCGATCTAAGCGTAACAGTTGCGCTCTGTATCTGTACAGAATGCAAATAGTTCGGACAGCATTGTTGTCAGTGCGACGATTCCTATGCCTTTTTCATTCGCGAAAACAGCAGCTCACAGCCTAACATAAAATAAAATATAAAACTTATCAATGAGTCACACCATTTGAGGTGCGTCTCAATACCTGAAAAGCTTTTCCCAGTTTGTTTGTTTTTATAGTATAAACCAACTAAACTATTCATACTTCAAATTTATAATTAAAGCATTTAAATGCACACTCACACGCGCATACGTTAGTCTGTAAACAAATGCATGTATTATTTCCCTATGTAAAGCCGTAACACGTTCGTTGTTCAGATATGCGTTTAAACCGCACTCCAGTCACAAACATTGCAGTAAACAATTAAATAAAAGCGTACAGGTATAAATATAGACTACGGAACAACAGGAAATCGTTACATCACAATGGCGACAATTATAAAACGTACCGTGCTCACATCAGTGATCGCCTCGTTAATATCACAATCAGGTAATACAATATTTAAATTGTTTTAAATATAGTTATTGTATCAGCCGTAGTTTGTATACGGTACATGTTTTAATAAGTGGATACGTACAACCTCAATAACATGGTTCGGGCTGTTCACATGTATCTTGTTTATAAATTTACTCCATACTGAATGTGTATACACGTATAGCGAAAATGGTATACCAATTAAGGCGCATACGAAAACGGTCAGGTAAGTATGACTGGTGTTTAATAAGATTGTTCAATATGCTATGAAACATTTACATGAGTTAAAAACTAACCCTGGTAGACATGATTAAACAACATAGTGACATTACTTTTACAAGCCCGATGGAACATGAGCATTACATGTATAATTGAATAATACAAACAACTTGGACATATATGTAAAAGAGATCGCTTCTACGACACGATCCGCAAAGACTAGCGACTTACAGTATATATAGTTTGGATTGTTGTGTAATCATAATCATTAAGGTTGCGGNAAAAAGGACATTTAGCTGTGAAAGTTTGAGAAAAATCTGGACAGCAATTAAAGAGGAGTTGAGTACAGAAAATGTTGGGCTTATATATAATAAAGTGGGAAAACAGACCTTGCAAAAACTTGTTGCATAAAAAATTCTTCTTTAAAGATCATCTACACATTAAGGTTATTCAGCTGTGAAAGTTTGAGCAAGATCCACCATGCCATTAATGAGGAGTTTAAAACACAAGCTTTATATTGGAAAAACAGACAAAAGACATAATTCTGCCAAACCATTTTGCAGTCAAAATTCCTTCCTTAATGGTCATCTATACATTAAGGTCATTCAGCTGTTTAAGTTTCAGTGAGATCCACCCAGCCGTTCAAGAGGAGTTGAAAACACAAGCTTTGAGATGTTCTTACGTACATACAAAAAAGTGCACTGCTTAATGCCTCCTTCTACGTCAAGGCATACAAATACCTCCAATAAGAGTCGCATATCTGAGCACCCACCTCATCTGAGTCCTGTTTCTGTACTCGATTCTTGATGGCCTTCATGAGAGGGTTGCCTGCCCCTGACGGTCCAAACATGGACACCCCACCCACTGGATGCTGTAATGTAGTACATGTGCATGTAAGTTAAACCTATTTACTTTAGCTTGATTGCATCTAAAGCCAAAGGCTTCTTGAAAGGCTCTTGAGTCCGTTTCCTGGGTAGAACCAGTATTTTGTATCTTTGGGGGAGATTTAAAGAACACTCTCACAGTGGGTATTGAACCCGTGACCTCCCAGGTATTAGATAGACACCATATCCACTAAGCCTCTGCGGCCTAAGAACGTTTATGTTTAAAGCCCCAACCATACCTCCATAGTGACAGATATGGAAGCAGGAATGTTGTAAGACCCACTCTTGATTTCTATTTCCCATGATCTGTAAAGTGCGCTGCGTGTACCTTCTTCTCAGTTGGTTTCTTGATCTCTGGTGCTGTCTCAGGAACGTCTCCGTCTGGCTTTGTCACATTCTTGAAAGGGTCGTCTTCATGTTCTGAGTCACTCTCAAACAACCCTCCCCCGGAAACGGGAACCTTGGTTCCTGGCTTCTCCACACTGGAACCTGGCTCAGATAAATAATAATCTCAACATATGATTTGTGTTACTGCATGCTATAGCAAGAAATCAGATATGTTCAACAACAAAAACGACATAAGCATTACCTGAAAATACTTCTGATATTTCTGCTCACAACAGAACAATTGGCACAACATGTCATGTACATACTAAGAGTGTTATTTTGCAGAGTAAGCCACTCTGACAGCAATCCTATAATGTCAAAACTCTTGAGCAATCTCCCAAACACTACATGACTGTTGCAGAATGAAAAAATCAAATTTTTATGTACATAATTATATATATATATATATATTAATGTAGATTTTATAATGATTCCTAACAATTTTAATATCTATATTCTTTGAATCAGAGATTGGTAAATTAAACTTTAAGCTGAATCTACACGTCACCTTGTGTTCAACTATAAAAACACAATACACTGTACATTTGTATCTTACTCCTTCAAAAATGCTTGTTAGCGATGCATCATAACACAAGTCACAACACTGATACATACTCTTTGAACAACACCCTTTGATGATGTCATAAAAATAGGCTGGCTAATATGGTTATAAGGACAAGGAAGAACAGCAAGATGCAAAATGCTTTGTGAATGTTTTAAACAGTCCCCCTTCTATGTAAAGGATATTGTTTGACAATGCTGCCAGTATGAAAATCATCACAAACTACTCAGCAAGTTTTTGGTTTAATACAAATGTTTATTCAACGGTCCTGAATAACATCTGCTTCAAGAGAAGAAACAAGAGGCTGTATTCAATAAATGCATATACTCATTTCCAAAGCCTTACAGTTTTGATTCATTTGCTCATTTGAATAAGTCAAAGTCCAAAAGTTGGTCAATGTCGTCAAGGTCAAAATGAGGTCATGTGATATAGATGTGTACCAAACATGCAAGTATCAAACTTTTATAGCAAGCATTATTGAAGTTATACAAAACCCGTCTTTTTGGGTTGAAAAGAATGTTGCTCCTAAGAGTAAGTCCAAAAGTAGGTCAATATCAAGGTCAAAATGAGGCTAGGTGATGCGGGTGTAAGGAGAGTGTTCTTAGATAAAATCCATGCAAAAATCAAAGTTTTGTAGCAAGCAGTCTTGCAGCATGACACACAACTGTTTAAAATGTTACCAGTAGCTTGTTTAGGTTTGCTGGTGGCAGATGAGAATAAGTCATCCTCCTCCTCATCATCATCAAACAGTCCAGAACTCACAGAGGCAGGCGTGCCTGAAACAAATGGGTAAAGATACAGTTCAGCATGTGACCAGACAACACATTTATGGGGCTAGCTGACACACCTGATATTTTGTTTAAGTTGTTGATTTTTTACTATTCATCTTAGGTAAGCCTACATATTTTATGCAATAAACATTTTTTTCTTCTACAGTTAATGATACAGTTGCCTGGGTCTTTCCTGAACAAAAAATATCACTTATTCAGAAACATCCTTTTGCACGTATTTTGAATTATTATTGCGCTCATCAGCCACTGCTCCTGACTTTGAAAAATGGTCTGAAGTGTTCACTGTATTAACTGTATTATGTGTTTTTCTATTGCCTCTGATCATATTGAAAATGGAATAAAAAAAAATAAGTTTGTATTGTCAGTCCAATTTGTTTTGATGTCTTCTGTTCAACAAATGATCAATTGATTGTGGCCTAAGAAGAACTCAAGAGTCAACAATTTTATATGCAAAGAACTTTTGTTGAAAAACATCTGCAAAACATCTATCTATTACCACATCAGACATAAACCATTAGTTACTAATTTGTGATTAAGATTCCAAGCCGGTGGTATTTTTGGTCACAATTTGGTTCCCTGTGCCCCCAGTGTGTGTCTTACCAGGAGCCCCACTTGGTTACCCTGTGCCCCCAGTGTGTGCCTTACCAGGAGCCCCACTTGGTTCCCCTGTGCCCCCAGTGTGTGCCTTACCAGGAGCCACACTTGGTGACCCTGTGTGCCCAGTGTGTGCCTTACCAGGAGCCCCTCTTGGTGACCCTGTGTGCCCAGTGTGTGCCTTACCAGGAGCCTCACTTGGTGACCCTGTGTGCCCAATGTGTGTCTTACCAGGAGCCCCACTTGGTGACCCTATGTGCCCAGTGTGTTCCTTACCAGAAGCCCCACTTGGTGACCCTATGTGCCCAGTGTGTTCCTTACCAGGAGCCCCATTTGGTGACTCTGTGTCCCCAGTGTGTGCCTTACCAGGAGCCCGACTTGGTGACCCTGTGTGCCCAGTGTGTGCCTTACCAGTAGCCCCACTTGGTTACCCTGTGCCCCCAGTGCGTGCCTTACCAGGAGCCCCACTTGGTTACCCTGTGCACCCAGTGTGTGCCTTACCAGGAGCCCCACTTGGTGACCCTGTGTGCCCAGTGTGTGCCTTACCAGGAGCCCCTCTTGGTGACCATGTGTGCCCAGTGTGTGCTTTACCAGGAGCCCGACTTGGTGACTCTGTGTGCCCAGTGTGTGCCTTACCAGGAGCCCCACTTGGAGACCCTGTGCCCACAGTGTGTGCTTTACCAGGAGCCCCACTTGGTGACCCTGTGTGCCCAGTGTGTGCCTTACCATGAGCCCCACTTGGTTACCCTTTGTGTGCCTTACCAGGAGCCCCTCTTGGTTACCCTGCTGTGTGCCCAGTGTGTGTCTTGGATCCCCACTTGGTTACCCTGTGCCCCCAGTGTGTGCCTTACCAGGAGCCCCTCTTGGTGACCCTGTGTGCCCAGTGTGTGCCTTTACCAGGAGCCCCACTTGNTTTGTGCTAAAGTATGTGTCAAGTGACTTTCTTGTAGTAGGCATAAACCATTTTTTTTTCATCTAACCAGTTGAAGATTTTTATTCGTTTGTCTTTATTGTTAAGCTTTTCTACATTCAAAGTACATATTTTAATCATTTAAAAAGGTGGAGGGTGATGTGAATGATAACTTATGTGTGCTTGTCCAGTTGTTTTCTATTTTAAAATATAGAGAAGAGGTATTCATCCTAAACAATAGGCTTAGTGTAATAGAGATATGGGTCAGATGAGTACACTGTATGCACAAAATCACAATCCAAGTCTCAGCAATGGATGTTTCATAAACAAAACATTGTATTTTGCTTAATAATATCATATGTGAGAACTTAATTTGTTCTCTATGCAACCATATATAGATTAAAAGGAAACAACAAAAAAAAATATATATACAAAAACAATACAAGTACTCGGTTGAGTCGCTTCTAACGCAATAAGCAAGATTTTCATATGGTGAACGGAAACGACAAAAAATAATAAATAATAAACAAAAAAACACACAAGAAAAAAAGGCTACAATATATGAAGCGGTAGCTTGGATAAGCATTAAAACGTTAAAAGAAACATATGCAAAACAGTAGCAAGTTAATTTTAAAATTATGTTTTGAAAAGTTATGTTTTTATCGTGTACTATTGTTAGCATTTTTTAACTTTCTTACTTCATGTGATAATTAAATAAGTATACATGAAATTGATTCGTTTCAGAGGACTCCAAATGTCAGCAGTCGTCGGATAGACAGGCATAACGGATAACTGCAGTATTCCGCTACTGACATTGAGCATGTAATGAAACCATTGCAAAAAAAAACAACACAACAAATAACTGCATTATTCTACTATCGGTATTGATCATCTAGTAAAACTATTGAGAAATCCCGTGTTCATGTCAACCGTTATACATAATAAACAAAGGTTGTCATAGCGAGAACATGATGTGTGTAATGTTATTCAAAGGGAACGTTTTATCTGTGTCCAGCACATGAACTTGGATTCCAATCAATGCTACTTTCACTTCATCTTTCATGATGATTACACAACACAATTGTTTTTGTATTTACACGGCGTAATTGATCTTAAAAAAGGTACATACATCAAATACGATAAGTACTTTAAACTAAAAACCGAATAG
Source organism: Dreissena rostriformis (assembly GCA_007657795.1). Classification (NCBI taxonomy): domain Eukaryota; kingdom Metazoa; phylum Mollusca; class Bivalvia; order Myida; family Dreissenidae; genus Dreissena; species Dreissena rostriformis. Next base: position 10,210 of record VMBQ01002562.1, on the reverse strand, counting down.
TCGAGTTAAAGGGATATTGGACCACCGGAGCCACCAAAACATGTAAAATATGTAACTTTACATATTTTCGTACAGTTTTTAAAAAGCCATGTTATGTTGTATTGAGACGAGCACGCACATACAACAAATATGGTAGGGAAAGTCTATCTCACATAAACGACATAAATAATGTGCTGAGTTTTGTGATTCGTTTGTCTGATTAATATCTTCGGAACTGTTTTCTGACCCTGGTATATCAAAGGTAGAACAGATCCATTTTAAATCGATACGTAGAATTGTAAACCATGTAAAGCTATACCATAACATAAATTTGCTATTAGGGGTACACACCATGAACAGACGTGCTTTGTGAAGAGGTAAGAGCCGAACGTATTGGACATAAGTTTAAGAGCTTGTTTTTGAAATTATGATGTCGGTTCGAATCCACACGTAGCATATCTGTGTTTACTCTTATAAATATAAATTGCAATAATAAATAGTATGAGTTACATAATAATAAATATTTTTTAATTTTTATTTCATGTTAAAGTGTGTTAATTTGACAACAACATAGCAGTGCTGTACTGGACGCCTATACTCCAGACCAGCTCTGTCGTATGTTATCGTTTATAAAACAATTTATCCTATTTGGTTTATTTAACTGCAATTTAGATCTACTACAAAATCAGTATTCCGTTCTTTAGTTTTCATTTAAATAATAACGCAATTGATGACTTGTGGCGAGTTGCGTTATGTTTAAAATAACGACGAAACACCCCAGTTTCAGCTTATCTCTACTGGGTTTTCGGGACGATGGTTAAAGACCCGAGGGCCGATATACGACAATGGCCGATTTAAGCATATGTTTAAGTTTATAATACATACAAACATATTTTTTTCTTCAACTGCAATTAAGATCCAATACCAAATAAGTAGTGAGTACTTTGATTTTGGTTTGATTATTTGCCCAATTAAAGACGTATGACGTAATTTCTTATATATTTATGAATGAAACCAGTTTCAGCGGGACTCTCTGTGTTTTCGGGACGACAACTTAAGCACAGTTAACAAAATAACACACTTTTAGTAGAAATGAATATTACTACGTTTACAAAATGGGGACTACAATACATTACGTCACTCGTCACTCGCTCAAAAGTTTGACTTTAATAATTGCTGCGATAATTATGTAGACATATCTACCTCAACTTTCACACGTCAACTGATTCAATTATGTGACCCTTCAGCCTCATCTAAAATTGTTACAATATGGACAGCTGATCCTCCATGGTTACATAATAACATA